>NW_010580841.1:68232-82210 GCF_000705375.1 Tinamus guttatus | reverse complement strand
GTCCTATTCCTGCTTTGTCTGTTCCAGCCTGGACCTGCTCGGTGACACAGCCTCTGGGGTCACTCACGTCCCCTCTGCCACACTGGGTGTCACCAGGCTCCTGGGGTCCACGACCACTCGTTGGACTGGCCTCCAGCCCCCAGATCCAGGCCTGATGGGCAAAAGGAGTGCTGGGGGGTTCATCATCCCAAACTTTACCCCATCTGGAGGGGGCGGGAGGGGAGGCTGGAAACCAGGAAGGCTGGAAAGGCGAAGGAGAAATTTATTTTCCCGCTGCATAAGCACCGTGGCTCATCCCGAGGGAGGGGGGTTCACTCTCGCACCGTCTGGAATTTGGAGAGGTTTCCGTCTAAACCAGCCAACGGTGGGGAGCCAGGAGTCGGAGGGAAGTGACTAATCGATCTCTTCATCCATTATTGATAATTAGGGCGGTCGTGCGCATGAGCGGAGCCGCTGAGGACAGCGAAGGCAAGAAGCTTCGGAGCAAGGTCGTAGCGGGAGCGCCCAATCGATGGGGACAAGGACCACGTGAGGCTTCTCAGCCCTCCCGATCTCGCCATCCCTTCCAATGCTCTTTGGAAGGAAGTTGCTAAAGAAGAGTGGAAACATCACTAGGTTGTGCTGAGAAGGATGCTTGTCACACAGGGACACCAGGTTGGTCCCGTGTCCCTGTCAATGCCATAGAAATCCTCTTGTGGGCAGGACAGGTGGAGAGGACACGTCTGCCTTGCTTGGGACTGAGCCTTTGCCCACCATTAAGAGAGCGAGGAAATGGAATTTCCCTAGAAATAACATCCTGTGCCTCCTATTTAGGAGTCTGCGTGACTCAAATACTAAATATCTGCAGCCTAAACCAAGGCTGGGGTCTCCCAGCACAGCCTCCCTCACTCCAATAAGTTTGGAAGCCCAAGCTCCTTCCATCACCCTCCTTGAATCCAAGATCTCACCCTTGGTGAAGCCAGAGTAGTACTGGGATGGGGTCCATGATCCTCATTGGGCAGAAAAGTGGGGTAATTACAGAGATATTTGTGGCTGATATGGGGAGAGAAGACACGCAGGGGAAGCTGGATCCCCATGGGGCTGGTCGGTGAAGGTAGGATCTGGCTCCCGGCTGGAGGCACCTCCAGTTGGACCTGCTGTTGTGCAGCTCCTTGGTAAGGCAGAGGACATCCTCCATGTGGCTCATGCGACTCCACGTGCCAGGAGGGACTGAAAAGCCCCCAGATCCTTGCTGGAAGGGACCAGGGAAACAAGCTCAGACAGATGGGAGATGCCTAGAGAGGTCACACAAAGATGCACAAGAGGAGCCAGCAGGCATCAGCCTGCCTGAGCCTCCTTGCCTGTCGCTTTTCCCCACAAATGCCAAGAAATGGGATCTTTTAAGCCAGGCCTCTTGTGGCTTTCTGGTGCTCTTTGCTCCCCAACACAGTGACAACCTCCTTGTCCCTCCTTGCTTGGGTGAGGACAGCGCAAGGTCTTTGCAGAAGAAGCAGCAAGGGTGGTCTCTGCCCGGCTCACCAGGGGACCATGTGTTCCTGCCCCATCAGCAGCCTGGTGGTGTATATTTAATATGCAAAAACATGTTTTCCACAATTTATGTTATTTATGGCATGCAAGTGCTAATCCTGGCACTGTTCTTGCTCGTCATGTAGGTTGGGGACCAGCCACTGGGGCTCATTTAACGGGTGTGTTTGCTTCCCATCCATGGCTGACACGCCTGGAGCAGACCCCTCTGGATGCCAGGCTGCCGGCTCATCCATTGGGTTTTCCATAGTGTTTGTCCCAGGCCGGATGGGAGGGATGTTTGGGGTGTTACAGACACCCACTTGACCCGGGTCCAGCTCCTAGCTTCTCCATGGGGATGACTTGGGAACCAAGCAGCTCCATTGGGCTGATCCCTTTGTAAAGTCAGAGCACGGAGCCGGATCCACCATCGCCTCCGGGTTTGCTATCCTGGGAGCCAAAGTGGGTGAGCCACAAGACAGAAACCCTCTTTCTGCTCGGGATTTCCAAAGCTGCCTCCGAGTGCTCAGGGCCGCTTCCGAGGTATTAATGCTCCAGTCTGAAGAGTCGCACTCCTTCTGCTGAGATTTGCCTTTAATTAACCAAGGATAAAAGGACAGGGAAGACGAGCTGAGCCGCATCGGGAAGGCTCCGCTTTCACGCCGTGCGCTGTTGGCATTTTTATTTGCAAGGAAGGGAGCAGGTGCCCGGCAGAGCCTATTTTGTTCTGCATCCCCTGCCCACCCCGACCTCCTCCAGGAGAAACCATGTCCTTGGGGGCCGATCCTGCCTAGGGACCCAGGTGCACGGAGGCGATGCCGGAGCCTCCCGGGCTGGGAGGATGCTGTCGGCTCCGGCGGCAGCTGGCGGAAAGCCATGGGTGAAGCGCGCCTGGCTGCGCTCCGTGCGGAGTCAGGGAGCAGCGTGACCTTGGAGCATCCCATCTTCCAGGGAGGTGATACTTGGCAGCAGTGAAATCAAATGCCTGGAGCCGCCCGGCGCTGCTCTGCTAACCCCGACGCGGTGACGTGTGGCCGCTCTGGGTCCCCACGTCGCTGTAAATCATCTTGCAAAGCAGCAGCCTCCAAATGGGTTGTCTGCTCCCGGTGGAGCGTGGCGTGGGATGTGCTTGGATCTCTGCCCCCATCGCCTGGCACTCGGTGTCGCTGCTGTGATGGGCAGGATGGGGACAAACTTGCCCCTGAGGCTTCGCTAAATCCCCCTGCAATCCCAGACTCCGCTTCTCCCATGCCAGCATTTAAGAATAAACCACTCCAGATTCACTAGGGCACACAAATTCCAGAGCTGAGCTGAGAAGGGCAACTGGATCAGTGTCATCCCTGGAGCAAAGGGGCTAAATATCTGGGTGGCTCTACATTTTTGATGCCACACTGAAAACGTGGGTCACTTTCACCCTGTTGGATTTTGTTTTGCCTGCGGCAGCTGCTGAGGGATCCTTGCTGTGGAAGGAGGCTCCCAGGGCACTCGCTGATGGGTATCCATCCTTCTCCTCCGCATCCTTGGCCCTCAAGCTCTTTGTGTTTCACTTAATGGCCTTTCCGCAGGCTGGATCTCGGCATCCGGCCACCCACTTGCTAATAGGCAGCCAGGAGAGCTAAAAATTCCCCGTTGCTCCCTGGGGGGCCGGCAATGGGCTGTAATGGGGTTTCAGCATCCGGAGCTTTCCAGGACCCGCAGCAGAGGTAGTGCTTTCTTGGCAGCCCCATCCTTTCCTTCTTGCCACGCACAGGCAGGATTTCAAGGACTCGAGCCCTGCTCGGACGCCGTTGGGGAGAGCTTTTTGCAAGCCCGGCATCAGCATGCCTCCTCCGGACGTGCTTAACTCCATAATTTATGAGACCAAGCAGATCCGGGAGGGCTTCATGAGGCAACAGCCGGCAAGGAAAGTGCAGGAAAGTAGGTCATTCCGCACACGCAGCCTGCGCGCAGCGGGGATCAGCCGCCTTCTTGCTCGCAGCATCTCCCCATGGGTTCGGCCGCCTGCTCATGCCTTTTCTCTGCCACAGCATTGATCTAAGGTTTGGAGTTTGCTGCTTTGCCAGACTAAACTTAGAGCTGTGTTATGGATAGGGAAACTGAGGCACGGAGCAGGACAGGACTTGCCTGAGCTCTCATAGCAGATTGCAAGCAGAAATCCCAGCTGAACCCAAGCAGATGGGCCCGTTTGCTCTCTCTTGAAAGCCATGGAAATATTGGCATCCCCGGTGTCCCTTGATACGGAGGTCAACTGCTCAGCTCCAGGTTGGGTGAAGATCTTCCTCCTCTTGAGGGCCTGAAGCTGCAGGATGGAGGCTCCTGCCAACTGGAGACATCTCCAAGCAGGATCCCAAAGTCTGAACTCATCCCTCTCAACACCCCCTCTAATGAGTGGAGAAACTGCGTTGTTCCTGCCCATGATGTAAGATGGGTTGGATGAATCATGCTTGAGAAGCATCTGGTACAGCTTGCACGCACTGCTGGTACCACTGGTGCACACATGCCAGCACAAATACTCCGTGTTACCTTCTGAGTTGTACCCTTGGGTTCTTGCTCTTGGGCAGGGCAGTTGCCTGGAGGTGATGGTATCCCCACAGCACTGCCAATGTTCTTCAGAGATAGGAAAACATCCTGTGAAAGCAGAAATGGTGTAGGGATGCGTGTTAGCTGGCCATGGTTGTGGCTTGGCATCACTGTGCCCTTCCGTTCAAAGCCAACCTGGTGGCACGGCCTGCAGGAAGACCAGGATGACTCGCAGCCTGGTGTCACAGTGTTTCTGACGTGTCAGAAGCCTGAGAGCCCCAGAGACCCTGGTGCTGTTCTGCAGCAGCACAGCCCTGGGATGGTCCTCCTTTGCCATGCGTCTGCCCTACACAGTCAACATAGAGCTGACTGCAGAAGTCCTGGCCAGGGTCGCAGCCTCCTCCAATGCAATGCATCATCTCAGAGAGCTTTCACCCTGACTTGTTGAGGGTCACAACAGCTGCAGAGCAGTTAGAGCATAGGGTTGAGTTAACCTGGGCTCCTTCCCTTGCTGCCGAATCCTCTCGGGGTCTAGGGCGGATGAAGATCAGCCAAGGAGGGCTCTGCTGAGGGACAGGATCCACTTAAAACAGTGACACAATCCCACTTCAGTGGAGCAGGAGCAAAAGCAAATCCCCATATCCCTAAAGCTCAGGTCCAGCCTCCTCTCTCGAGTCATTGCAAACTCTGTCCAGCTCCAATGGGACTAACCCAATGGGACAAGATAGGAGGAGAAAAGCTAATCCCAAACCCAACTAAACTATACAGCCAAACTGGCGCCTTTACATTTCAGTCTGGAGATGTCATCTCAACTCCAGCAGCTCCCACCATCAAGTGGCTTCAACCCATCTCCATTTGGGAGATCTCAGTGACTCACTCAGGGCTCTGTGAGGGCCAGAAGGAACAGGCTGCAGTTTGGCTCCATGCTGCTCCGCTGGCTGCATTAGGCAAAAATAGTTGGAAAGCAATTTTTTGGCAATCGTTGAGGGCCTGGCCACAGGGAAGTCATGGTGTGATGTCAAGAGACACTGTGGCAACCCGGGCATGAATTGGCATCTTGAACCCAGCCTGAGGATTCAGTGAACCTGGATATGAGCTCTGCAAACCAGCAGCGAGCTCAACAACGCTTCCAGGGCACTGGAGAGCCCGTCGCTGGCATATCTAAGATGAAACGGTTGCATTTCAGTCCTCATCTTGGTCTCCCTTTACAGGAGATCAGCTAAAAAGCCAAAATGCAAGTGCCGCCCGCCCCCTCTTCTGTCCCTTGTGGCAGTTGTGGGGAGAGGAGAAGGCAGTACAGCTGGGAAAACACAACCACATTTGCTCTCCAGGGATGGAGCGAGGCAACTGTCTCCTTGCAAGAGGAGACGGAGCCTTGGCCTGTGGGAATCCACCCCCACATCCCACAACCCACATGGAAAACTGTTCTCAGCCTCAGCATCCTACTGGGAGACGTCGCTCAAGATGCTCGAGTGGGATTCGCACCCCATGGAAGATCAAGGTCCCTGCCTGCCTGGGTTCCCTCCTCCAAGAGCCATCACCAGCTCCTAAAAAACCCCATTTCAGTGCCCTGTGCCTGCAATGCTCCCGAGGGCTGCTTTGCCATCCAGCATCCCTGGCTCCTGGTGGGCAGTGGGTGACAAGAGCACGTGGGGATTTTTCCAACCTTTAATCTCTTCTGCTCTTTTCTCACAGAACATTTCAAAAACGCATCCCTGTCTTTCCCTTCCCCACCCACCACAGAAGGGATAACAGAACAGCTCCTCAATAATATACATATTTATTTTCTCTTAATTAGTGCGGATATTTACAAAAATTGTGATACTCTATGAAGAATAAATTATATACACTTATGAGAAACCAGACAGCAAATGCTTGTTTGCAATATGTATGTACACAGACCTATGTATACCTATATACAATGTTCGGCCTTATTGACTTGGGGGGCTCCTGGGCCGCAGGAGCCCTGGGGACCCCCGCGAGTTGCCAATAAGAGCAGCAACGTCTATACACACTGTGCAATTCGGATACAGCTGGTGTCTAAACTTGTGCCTAGCAAACGCATGGTTAAATGACGTTAAATTCCCATGAGTCCTCCGCGAACGGTGCCGAGGCCTCTCTCCATCGCTGGTCCCATTTCTCCCGTAACCATGGAAACGAAAGGTTCAGCTCCAGCATCGCTATCAGGAGGCATCCTTGGGTTTCCTCTTCCCATCGATGTGCTCGGAGGAGGTTGGAGCCCGCCGGTACCCCTTGAGCGCCCGGCCGTGATTAGCGCGTGACATTGGAGGACGGCAACGTGGGCTCAAGCAACAAGGGAGCGAGGGCAAACGGGTAATTACAGTCTCATAGGCAACGGAAAATAACTAAAAAACCCATTGAAATAAAGCAAAAGGAAAGTCCCTAACCCCGAACCCAGAGCAGCCACACAAGTCCAGAAGAGCTTGTGGATCCCATGTGGACCTTGGCACGAGACCGTTGGCGCACAACGCTCGAAGCTCAAATATTGCCCACGGGAGAAATGCAGTGGAGGAATTTGTCACCGCAGATGTCACAGCAGCTTGTGCCCAGGGAGGTGGGTAGCAGCCAGGCTGGTTCACTGGGCCTGGAGAGGGGCGAACACTGCAGGAAGGACCAAAAGTCCTTTTTTGGGGTGAAAAACCCAACTGCTCGGGATTGGGAAGCAAAGACTCACGGCCGACCCAGGAATTATCTGATCACTAAGTGAGGCCCTTCCCAAAAATACCTCCTCCTCCTCTGTCTTTTCTCTCCTTCTGTGTATTTATGCACAAATATGCCCATATTTATCCACCCACATGCTACATGCGCATAGCACCAGTCTCAGGATCCTTGTCTCGGGAGCATACAGCCTTCAAGTGCAATGGACTTGGGCACAAAACCCAAGTTGCAGAGACCAAATTTCTCACTAAAACACAACCCCACATTCCGATGATTTCCTTCCTAATCACTTGAGAGTGTCCAGCCAGTGCTTGGGCCTCGCTGGAGCACCCTTAGCAGCTATTTTAGAAGATAATCATGGGCTGATGGGTTGCCTGCACACTTGGCTATGTGGCTGGGTGCAAGCAAAGGACCCGTGCTGCAACCACAGCTCTCCAAAACCATGGAGCAAAGGATAAAACTCTTAAAATATGGGTCCCATGGTGCCTGGGAGGACCGGAAAGGTATTTTTTCCATACCATTCATGGAGATAGGTGGGTATCTCCAAGGTAGGAGAAAAAAGAATCCCAATACCTAGGTTAGGTGGCCCTAGACCTGATGAACCCAACGCCAATGGTGTCTCCACCAGCCATCCCTTATTTTGGCCAGTCGGAGCCACTTTGCATCTTGTCTTTTCACCTGCAAAGCTGAGGGCCGCTTGAGGCACTGGGTATGGCCACCAAAGGAGGCCCAGAGCCTCTCAGACCAAATTCCTCAAGGGAGAGAAAAAAAAGAAGGAGGAAAGAACAAAAAAAATCACAGTCTCCTCCCGAAAACTGGTTCAAGATCACATCAGTGAGTCAGAAGCAAAGCTAGAAATAGCACTCGAGCTCCGACCTGCAGGCACAAATCCCATTAAAAGCTATAGGGGAATCGTTCCTCCGTGCGGGAGAGAGCGCCGGACCCTTCCGCTTTTTGCGGCCTGACAGCTCCGTTGTGGCCTTGGCCCCCCATGACCCTCCCGTCAGGCCCAGCTCTTCAGCTGGGGTCACTGGTCCCGGCTCGGCACGTGGGTTGGCTCCATCTGAGCCGATCTGCGCGACCACACTGTCCCCTTGCCTGACCTTGGCAAGTCCTTGGGGCCACCATGGGAGCCTCCATCCTGCTGGAAAACCTGGAATGCAGGTCATCCCCTGTCCTGCAGAATGGCCGCCTTGCCCTTCCCAACCCCAAATCTTTGCTCCATCCTGGGACCGTTCTCCAGGACAGATTTATTGCTTGCAATTGCATTGCTCTTTTGATTTCCTTTCTTTTTATATATATATTTTTTCTATAGTACTTTTTTAAGGTATTACGAGTGATTTGGGCTTCGGGGACACCCCCTTTCAGAGCTGCAGCAGGGAAGAGGGAGAAGAGGTTTCCTAACGCAACGAAACGCAGCTGGGGACGATGGGGGTCCTGCAGGGTGCTGAGCACTGCTGCATCCCCAGGGACTGCACGGGGACTGAGGGCACCCAGCATCGGGCACACGCCGGGGCTCCAGTGCACGAACCATGGCCACCGGGTTCATAATTATAGCCAGCCCTGACTCAATCCATCGTTATGGATCCGGGAGCGCTTCCGCTCGGATGAGCCGAGCCGCATCAGCACGAGCCATGAATCAGGCCCAAAGCAGCATTTGGAACCAAATTGCTGTTGAATACGCTAGCACCGTTGTGTTATTATTAGTAGTTTTCCTCTTCGAGAGCCAGCAGGGTCGGGTTCACCCCACTTGGCTGCTCCGCCATGCGACGCTCCCGGTGCCCTCGCTCCGCTAGCATGGAATGGGACCAGCTGGCCCCAAATTCAGCCAAAGCAGAGGGTTTCCACAGGCTGCTAAATGGCATCATTCACCGGAGATGCCTTCCCGGCTGGGACCCTCCAAGGAGTTTGCATCCCTCTGCTTCAAGGGATTGTTCCCCAGGGCGGAAAAATGCGAGGAGAGACAGAGTGGCATAAGGGAAGCAAATGGGATCTGCTCCGGGCTCTCCGCGATGGGACACAGCGAGGAATAGGGACAACCCCAAGGTATTTGCATCCCAAACCCTTGGGACGGGATGAGGCTGCTCCAGGACGGAGCACAGGAGCAAGCCCCGATCCGCTCGTCATCCCAGAGCCGCTTTCTTGCATCGTGAGCAGTCTGTTAACAGGGAGACGAGCCCAAAACCACCCAGACCCTCTCCTGGGGCACCGGTCAGGCTCGCTTGGGAGTTTGCCAGCCCAAACTACCCTGCCTTGAGTCCTGAATCGGCAATATCACCACACATGCGGCAATTAAACAGGAAAACACCTGCAAATCCCTGAACTGATGCGTCGGCAGCGCCTCCCTCCCTGCCACCACCCCTAGCCAGGCTTTCTGCCCCCAAATTCACCCCAATTCACATCTGGCCCCTTGTCCCCAATGGGGACTTCCACTGCCCTCAAGTCCCTGTGCCAGCCGCCTCTGCCACTGCAGTCAGCCCCAGCCTGGGGTCGTTTGGTGGCTTTTTTTCCAAATAGAGACTTTTGTGACTCCTGCCAATCTCCCTCGAGTCGCTGGAGAAGCTTAGAAACACTAGAGACACGAATAACCATCGAGTCTACTAAGAAAATAGATATTTTCGTGTGTTTGTTAAATACTCAGAGTCATGCAACAACTACCCATGCAGCTGCACTGTATTACTGGTTAAATCTCACTGCAGTATAAATATAGTATAGGCCACAGCATAGTTGCTCCAGGTTTATATAGAGATATAGAAAATAAAAAGATGGGTTTTTTTCTCTTTTCCAACTCATTTTCAATGTGCCAGTGGAGATGTCTTTGGTGATCCTGGAAATAGCGGGGATGGAAGTGTCTAAGGAAAGGAAGCGAAGGCAAGAGCTGGGTTTATTCGCTCCGCTAGCCTCAGGAATGTGCAGACTTAATAAATGATGCTCTGCCGTCGGGCTCAGCCCTCCCCCGGGCCTCCCGCTGGCATGCTGCAGTGGAGGGCACTATTGCAGCATGCAGCATTTCCCATTACGAAACGCCGGCCCAGGCGCTCACCCGAGCCGAGCTGGCGGGTCCCCCGGCTGCACCGCGGCGTCCCAGAACGCCCCGACCGCCCCCGGGTCGCTGCAACCCACCCCGGGGCCGGCGCGGGGAGCGGAGCAAGCGGGTGCGTGACAGCGTGGAAATCAAAAGGTGAAGAGTCACTTACACGGCTATCGCTTCCCATGCAGAACCAAAAATACACCGTAGAAAAGACAGTGGCGACCACAGCGCGGAGCAGCACTCGCTATGGGCGGTCGGTCCACTTGGGCTCTCGGCACGGGGCGAGGGTCCAGCGACCTAGACATCGGTTAGCATCTTGGTGATGTTCACATAGTTTGTGTTGGCGAGAGTGCAATTGGCCGTCTTCAGGTTCTCCTCCCTGAAATCCTCATTGCTGTTGTTGACCCCTTCCTGGATCTCCATGTAGTCGGACTTGCTGATGGTTGAGGCACTTCTGCTTTTCTTCAGGTCAGGGGAAGAAGGGATCTTTGGGCAGCTGGTTACTTGCAGATATTGAGCCTGCTCCTCTCCCTCTGTCTCCCGGTGGTAGAAGTAGTTGAAGTTGGACACGATGACGGGCACAGGTAAGGCAATCGTTAAGACACCAGCAATGGCACACAAGGATCCCACTATTTTGCCCCCGATGGTCGTGGGGACCATGTCTCCGTAGCCTACAGTGGTCATGGAGACCACGGCCCACCAGAAGGCATCGGGGATGCTGGGGAACTGGGACTCGCTCTCATCGGCCTCAGCAAAGTAGACGGCGCTGGAGAAGAGGATGACGCCGATGAAGAGGAAGAAGATGAGCAGGCCCAGCTCCCGCATACTGGCCTTGAGGGTCTGCCCCAGGATCTGCAGCCCCTTGGAGTGCCGCGAGAGCTTGAAGATGCGGAATACCCGCACCAGGCGGATCACTCGGAGGATGGCTAAGGACATGGCTTGCTGGCCTTGCTGGCCATCCTCCGGCTTCTCGGCCAACTCCGTCCCCAAGGTGATGAAGTAGGGGATGATGGCGACAATGTCGATAATGTTCATGATATTGGTGAAAAACCCAGCCTTGCTGGGGCAGGCGAAAAACCTCACCAGGAACTCGAAGGAGAACCAAATGATGCAAAGGGTCTCCACGATGAAGAAGGGGTCTGTGAAAGAGGTGGACTGCTGGTAGCCCATGCTGCTGTTGGAGTAGGGCTGGTGGCTCAGCCCGCTGCCATGCATGTCTTCATTCTCATCCCGAAAGATGGGCAACGTCTCCAGGCAGAAGCTCACGATGGAGATTAAAATCACCATGACGGAGACGATAGCTATAATCCTGGCAGGGCCCGAGCTTTCAGGGTACTCGAAGAGCAACCACACTTGTCTCTGAAACTCGTTCTCGGGCAACGGTCTCTCCTCTTCTTTGATGTAGCCTTCATCCTCCCGGAACATCTCCATCGCTTCTTCCCCCAGTTCATAAAACCGGATCTCCTCCGAGAAGATGTCTAAGGGCACATTGACCGGTCTCCTCAGCCTCCCACCGGACTGGTAGTAGTACAAAATAGCATCAAAGCTGGGTCTGTTCCGGTCAAAGAAATACTCATTCCGTAGCGGGTCGAAATATCTCATTCGTTTTTTCGGATCCCCTAGCAAGGTCTCTGGAAACTGGGCCAGCGTCTTGAGCTGCGTCTCGAAGCGCAGCCCCGAGATGTTGATGACCACCCGCTCGCAGCACTCATGGTCGGTCTCGGGGTTATAGGTGTCCTGCGGATGACCGGGAAGAGCCGCAGCTTCGTCCGTAGGATCGCCGGTAGCAACTGTCATATTTAGGTCTAAGAGAAATCCTTAGGCTAAACCCTTGCGAGCGCCCGGTGGCGGGATGGGACACGGGGCACAGCTGCTGCCCTGTGGAAGGATGGCGGCGTAGGTGGGTTGGTGTCTCATGAAAAGGTGAAGGGATGGTTAAAAAGAGAGGAAATAATAATAATAAAAAAAAAGGAAAGAAAATCACCCCTGCTGAGAAAGAGAAAGATGAAATAAAGTTGGGGGGGAAGCAGAGTAGTCCCCTTCGCTAGATGCCTCTGGGGGGGTTAATCCGCCTTCTGCAGGACAGCGCTCCAGAAATCCCATCTAAACCCGCCGGGTGCAAGAGGAGATGCTTGGGGAAGCCTCCATCTAGTGCGAACCAATGCAGGGAACCTGGCAAATGGGCACAGCTGGCCTCTTGCTGGCTACAGTAAAAATAAATGGGAAGGGGAAGGGAAGAGGAAGGAAGGGAGAAAGGAAGGGAAAATGCACTGGACCCCGGGAGCGTGCGGGGAGCCGCATGCAGCTAAGGGTTAACGCACGAGCGCGCAGGACGTGGCCACCCGGCCTCGGGAAAAGGCAAGCGGCTCCGGGACGGAGCGCCGCGGGGCCACATGCTGCCCCGGCTCTGCGGAGCCCACCCGGCGAGGGGACACGCGGTGGCACCGGGCGCACGAGTCACTTTACCTGCAGCCGGCCAGTCTTAGTGGCACTCGGACCCGCACCTTATGTGACCCCGGGGCGGGGGGACAAATTCCTAGGGAGAGACCTGGTCACCCATAATTTCCTCTCTCTTCCGAGTTAAAAATAATGGTGAGTCATCGCAGCAAAGGACAAGGGGGGGGAAGAATTAAATAAAGGAGTGGGGCGGCTTCCGGGATGGCGCGAGCCAGAGCTCGGGCTGCGTGGGGCTGGAGAAGGACGGAGCGCGGGGAAGGGAGACGGGAGCCGGCGTCCCTGGCGCGGAGCGCGCGTCCGGGCAGGCGAGCGGCCACCCGCTGGCTCCGAGATGCTAAGCTCAGCAAAACGCCGCTGTCCCCAGTGTCCTCGGGAGGTGTGGCATCGCCTGGAAAAAACAGCGAGAAGGTAGGGAGCCGCCGGCAGCATCCGCAGAGCCCCCAGGTCTGCTGGGCAGCCCCTTGGGGTTTTTTTCCTCCTTCCTCCCCCCTCTCCTTCTCCTCCTTCTCCTCCTCCTCCTCCCGGGAGCTGTTTTCCTGATGCCCAGCTAAGCCTGCACTGCAACACGGGAAGAGGGGGAGAGCGCGCTAGCGGCAGGCGGGGGGGAAGAAAAAAGGGGGAAAAAAATAAATGTCTGGAGCCCGTGTGGCGGCGCAGCCGGTGCCAGGGGGTGGCAGCTCAGGGCAAGCGCCACAACCCCCGCGGGCGCGGGATGCTCCGCGGTACCCGGAGGAAGGATGCTCCGTCCGCCGGAGCCCCAAAGGGATGCGGAGCATCGCGGTGCCTGCGGCCTCCCTGGCCTCTTCCTCCTTCCGTCATCCCCCTTCCCTCAAAATAACCCATCCCAGGGGGCACATGGGGGGCAAGTCCTCCCCGGATCACGGTGATGCTCACGGCGGCACGGGGGGTCCGCGGCATCGCCACCCTCCCACGACACCGGGATGCTGGACGGCCGAGCCGCTTTTCTCCCGTTCCCCCCTCCTCCCCACCCTTTCTTCTGTTCCCCCCTCCTCCCCACCATTTCCAAAGAGAAAAATCCTCTAACCTCCCTCCTTGCGCTCCAACTCCGCTTGGCTACTTTGCGCCAGGATTACGGAACCGAGGAGGGGAGACGGGTGGAAAATTCCCCCCCGCGCCGCGGCTTCTCCGCCAAGATTTCGGCTGCGGCCGGGCCATTTACGCCCCGCGGTCGCTCCCGTCGGCAGCTCCCAGGCACCTGCTGCTCCCCATCCTCCTCCTTGCGGCAATTCCCCCTTTCGGCTCGACCCTCCTCTCCCTTCTCCTTATGCGCTAGAAAAAATAGTACAACCCTGACAAGCTTGCAGCATCCAAGCGCCGAGCGCTTAACCCTTTTCTACCAGCTCCGCAGCAGAGCGTGGTAGCGGCTGTCCCAGTTTTTCCTCCTTTTCCTGCTATTTTCCACCCCCTGGAGACTCACTCAGAAGTTCTGCTGGATCCAACCTACAAGGCCTCTTGTGAGCAGTGGGGTAAAATAGATGAAAATATCAAAATTACCTGCTGCTGGAGCAGAAGGCCCCCATTTCATCCCCAAATCAGCCAACCTTGATATGGTTTTATTACTTTTTTAATGCACTGTTTTTCTTCTGCCCTAACCCCTCTTTCTCCCTTGCTGAAACACCCGAGGTTTGTTTAACAGCAGCCTGTTTTCCCTCTTTGTTTTGAAGGCGACGATTCCTCTGCGGCTGGAGGCCCCGGCTCAAGCGCTCGGCGCTCCACGGCTTTGGCACCAACGCGGCCCATCCCGGCGCTCCCTCCCTTCCACATCCT
>NW_010580841.1:57877-68136 GCF_000705375.1 Tinamus guttatus | reverse complement strand
CGGGAGGGAAAGAGGAGAGTTTGCTGAGCGTCCCCCCCACCCTTGGCTTTTCCTTGTGCGCGCAGACCGGCTTTGCCCAAGCTCCCTGCAGGCTTCCCACGGGATTCAGGGTGCAAACTTGCACTCGCTTGTGCTTGCTTTTCCCCTTTGCATCCAAACGGATGAAGCACCTTCCTGGCGAGGAAGAGGAAGGCGCCGAGCGGCCCCGGGCTCCGCAGCGGGGCATGCGGCGCATGCACAAGCAGCGCCCGCTCCCGGCACCCCAGGCAGGGGGAAAACCGCGGAGCGCGGCGGCCTCGCCATGAATATTCAGAAGATTAAGAGGAGCTTCTCCCTCCTCCCCGCCGTGGCGAGACCTAGATTCCAATCGCCGGGAATTAATCGCATCCCCACCTCTGTGATGCTGTCGTGCAGCTCCTGGTCGCACAAGGACCGGCCAGAGCCCGGATGCACCAGGATCGGGGAACGGCAGATTTGGGAATGCAGAAGGAACCCGGGAAGGTTTTTAGCAGAAAGTGGCTGGTCACAGCTTGCAATTCTGCAAGAACCAGGGAGCGAGAGAGGCCGAGCAAAGCCGAGTTTATAGCGTGTTATCCCTGCTTTTCTGATTAAAAAAAAAAAAAACGAAAAAAAGAAAATGTGTTTTTCTCATATATGCAGAGAAACCATCTCCCTTTAAAGGGCCAAACACCCTCTAGCGCAAACGAGACGAGTTTTTGTGAATTGAGCGCCGCGCTGCTGATTTACTACCCCAATTCTGAGCTATTCCCGTGCTTGGCGTGCTGGCACGTGCCTGCTGCCATGCCGGGATTCAACCTGGTTTTCCAGGGAATCCAGTGAGCTGCGACACAGCACCCTCCTGTTATCTCCGTGTATTTTAGTATCACTGTGGTGGTTTTGGATACAGGGATGAGCATTGTGGTCCTCCCATGGTCCCCAGTGGGACCTCCGGGTCCTCATGGCCCCAGAGAGCAGGATGAGGAGATGCACGGAGATGTTGGTGATGCTGATGCTGCAGCCAGGAACATCCTGGCATGGACACATGGAACTGTGTCCATAGCAGATGCTGCTGGAAAATCCCAGGATGTTGCTGTGAGGGAGGTCGGCGCATCTCCACAGGGAGACTTGGAGGTGAAGGGCGGTCCAGGGGGTTGCCCAGGGTTGCCTGGGGAAGGACGAGCAGAGCCAACAGTGGTGGCCAGGCTCTCCAGGTCTCGGGCCATGGAAAGAGCTCCCAGTCCCAGAAACTGCCCCTAAAATTCCATGAACAGCCCGTATTGCTCCTCTTCCGAATCCCAGTGATAAGATAGCCCTGAGTCACTGCCCTCATCATTTTGGGAGTCACCTCAAAGCCAACAGTCTCCATCAAGACCAACAGGAAACTCAGCAAGTATTGCCCATCCGCAAAGCTGACATGAAATACATTCTCCCTATGTTTCTCTGGGTTGCTTTTAATAATTAAATGGATGTTTATTGTAGATTTAGAAAATGGATTCGGCTCTGAATTTGTCCTTGGCCCAGACTGTTGTGCTGTTTTGCCTCCAAAGATGCTCCCCTCCGCTCTGCTTCTTGCCTGGAGAGGAGGCGGCAGAGGTTGCACCAGCCAGGCGCCGTTCATCGAAAATAAAGGTCATTTTGCCCAGCCAAAAATGCAAAAAAACCCCAAAACTTCAGGTCTTGGGAACCTGCTAAGGTTGTGAATATTTCATGCTGGATAGCTGCTGGCTCCGGGTGAGCTAATGGACACGGTGCCTTTTAGCGCAGGGCACGGGGCGAGCACCCGCTCCAGCCTGGCCGGGTAAAAGGCTCTTGGAGAGGCTTAATTTGACCTGCACAAGCAGGAAGGAAGAGGCCAAATTATCTGAGGGCTGAGAAATCAATAGCTCTCAGCTGTGGAAGAAAATCCCCCCCACAAGCCGACCTGCCTCGTGCTGCTGGTTTTTTCCAATGCAGAAATTCCCCCATCCTGCCTCAGAGATGGGACTTGATTTAGGGTCTCGGCTGAGCCCACATGTTCACTACTGTCCCATGAAGGGGATCCAGCTGTATCCCGGCATCCTTAGAGGGCTTGGGACAGCGCTCCGATGCCAGGGTGGGAACAGGGATGCTCTGGAGCGCTCACCCAAGCAAAGACACCGGAGACAGCCCAGCTTTGCAGAGCACATTTGGGAATTGTGGCTGGTTTGAATCATTCCAAACACATCAGCTGCAGTGTCAGGTCCTGCTCCGCACGGAGCTGGATGGCGCATCCACCAGCCAGCGCATTTCCACTGCCCTCTGTTGGAGCATCCCAGCCCGGCCCTGCACCCAAAACCGCCTCTTTTTCGCTCTTCTCTCTTCTTTTTCACTCCAGAACTTCCGATCCTGGTCCACATCAGGCCTCAGGGCTCAAGACCAGTTGAGGGTCAAGATAAAGCCACCATCCTCTGTATCCTTCATCTTGGGACCAATTTCCTGGACCAAAAGAAGCTCAGTGTCCTTTAATATCCCTCCAATTTCTTTTTTTTTGTTTTTTTTAGGGTTTACTCCGTTATCCCACTCATTCCAATTTCTGCCCTACCCGGGGCTGTTGGAGCAGCACAACCTGCAACCGATGCCGAGTGGTAGAGAAAATCCAGGCTTCTCTCAATACCTTAGATGCCCTTTCCCCTGGCTCTGGAGGTGGGAAACCACCAGGAATGGATGCTAGGAGAAACACAGGCAGCAGCTTCCCATGGGAATCACCAGCCCCACGGAAAACAGAGAGCCTCGAGACTCCTCCTTCACCCGCTGCCTTTCGGGGGAGGATGGGGCCAAGCCGAGCCCCTTCCCAAGGGCTTCCAAGGCAGCAGGGCTGGAGGACGATGCCGCGGGGCCGCCTGGTTCCCGAGCGCTGCTCACTCCCGCGATCCCACGCGGCATCCTCCTCCCCGCTCTTCTCTGCCTTATTTACTATTTCCTCATCTCCCACCCCCTCTTTTGGGAAGAGCCAGACTTCCCCGTTGCCATGGGAGCCCTCCCCCTCTCCCCCGTCTCTTTTGGAGGTTTTTTAGACGCTGCTTCATAAAAATGGCTATTTTTAGCCCCGGCTTCCCCCTTCTCCCCCTCCCCAGCCGGCACTCGCGGTTCGGAGCCTCTGGGCTTCCCACGAGGCCACAAAACGCAACCCATCCGCCTTGGAGCAGCACTTCAAGCTCCAATCTCAGTGGTTTTGCCCCCAAAACCTTGTCTAATTTCCCCCACAGATCAAAAAAAAAAAGCACTTCCTTTCCACAGAGTGGTCCTAGGAGCATCCCAAATGGCCTCAGCTCTCAGCACCCCTGTTCAGGATCCTCGGGAAAGACCTCCAAGGGGGGCAGGAGCCCTGGGCAGATCTAAAAGGGAGCTCAGGAGCTCCCGCTCGCCCCTTCTTCAGGAGGACTCAACCATCGAGGGCTGCTGCAGCATTTAAGACCTTTCTTCCCCAGATGAGCTCAGCTCTAGGCATCTTCACCCGTGGGTGACAGAGGGTTCAGGTCTCATTTATGCAGAGGTATAAATGAGGTGAGGGGGACTCACATGTGAACCTGCCTGGAAGACCAGTAGGTGAAGCCTTTTTCCACCCTTGGATCATGGAGAAAGCAGAGACCCAGCAGGGACGCCGGGCGAGCTCTTGGCATTGGCACCAGCCATGGATGAGCAAGGGAGAATCGGACACTATTAAGCGGGGAACCTGAGTGATCCCTGAGATAGAAACGGGGGAAGGAAGAGCAGCCAAGGAGGTCTTGGGGGGTGAGGATCCAGCCTGGGATACCCACCGGGGTGACCTGCACCCCTGGGTGCCCACGAGGGACTGGGAATGGTGCAAGCACCGTGCGGAGCATCGGGGCAGATTGGCGAGTGGACTCCTTAGGAAAAGACAGAATTGCACAAATGGGGACTGTCGGACGCCACTTGGAGGAACTCGAAAGCACTGAGAAAAGCAGAAATCAAAGCAACGAGAAGTCAGCAGAGCCGGGGCAGAGGACGCGTGCGTGGGGAGCCCCGCGCCGGCCAAGGGGTCACACAGGGCGATTTGTTAAACAAGCGGCTGAGCATCCCGGCGGCTCCCGAATTCCCCCATGCGGGAGCCGCTCGCGGCTCCTCGCGACTCCCATCCCACCCCCGAGCCCCAGCTCCGTCGGGATGATGGAAACAGGGATAGTTTCGACGTTTTATTGAACGTGGCTTATGAAATAGCATCCGTAAGGTCTCACGAAAACCATTAAAAAAATAAATTCAGCATTAGGTTAAAAAAAAAAAGAGAGAGAGAGAAATTTCACACGATCAGACAAAATCGGGCATATTCTGGCGTTAAAAGCGATCCGTGTTGGGGGAGGTGGACACACCAAAGGAATGCCACAGCCCCATCGGAGCATCGTGCCCACTCCCAGCCCAAGTTATATCCATTCGCCTTGGGCCTGGGAAGATGCTGTGAAAAAAGCTTGGATAGGAGAAAGAGAAAGGGAGAAATATCTGGGAAAAGGGGAAAAAAAGTGATTTACTTCTGCACTGACCAGCAGGTGGTCAGGTAGCAACGTCTGCCCCTCACTAACACTGTTTTGGGACCCCAGCCCGAATCAAGAGCTTCTGGAAAGCTCAGCATGCAAGCCAATGACCCATGTTTTCAAAAATAAAAATGAAAATAAAAATAAAAATAAAATAAAAGCTGGCTCGACACAGAACCGCTTGGCACTTTGCTAGTGGAGGCAGCGGTTTGTCCCCTCCGGCCCCGCTCCGGCTTCCCCGCACGTCTTGAGGTTAAAGAAATCACAGCCTTTGGTACAGAAAAAAAACCCTCCTGAGGAAGGACACACAGGGGGAAAAGGCAGGAAAAGGGGACGGATTCAGTGTCCCGAGAGCAGCCTGGGGCATTTGCAAGGGTGCAGCGAGAACAACCCAATTTTCCTCTTTTCCCTCCCAATCCCAAACGAAACTCCTGGAGCGTTCGCAGCAGCTCTGTTTAACGTTTTCTCTGTGCTTGCTTCATCCCTCAATTATTTTTCCTCATTTTTCCCTCCAAAAAAGAGCCTGAAACAGAGTCCAAATGGTTTCCACATCCCCTGCTCCTGGCTCGGCTCTGTCACTTGACCAGGGATAATTCCAAGGACAATTTCCAAGGACAATTTCCATGCTGTCGTCTCCAGCTTTTCCGCAGCATTTCGAGCGCCAATGCTCTGGGTTTGCAGCACCTTGGGTTACCTGAGGGCAGAGAAACAAGAGCTAAAGCACGGCTGGAGCAGGAAGCAGCCGTTGCACCTGGATTTCCCAGGCTCCATGGAGAATATCCCATGTGCTGATCCCACCCCATCTGAAACCGCAAAAATCTCCATGCTCCCCAAAGCTGTCAGGAAAATTTGCTAATTAAAAATCGCCTAATGAGCTCCACTTAGAGATAAAGATAGAAAAAGGTCCTTTAAATACCCTCAAATCGTTAACGCCAATCTGTCATTAACGGCAAGTTCCAAATCCAATTCCGAATAATTAGCACCAAGGGTTGCGTTTTTTCGCCCTTTTTTATCTCAATCAAGCCGGTTTCGTTAAGACCCGCCGCATGGCATTAAGCAGCAGCAGGGAATTAACGGAGTGCGGAGGCGGAAATGGAGGCCAGTCACACTCCAAAGGCCGGGAAGCGCCGGGAAGCTCCAGTGAAATCAAAGCCAAGACTTGTAGTGATCTGGCTGAGGAGCTGGGGAAAAAGGAGCTGGCCCTGGGCTTAGCTCCACTCGCCGGCGGCTCATCCGGCCCTGGCTTAGCCGTAAGCACCGGGAATGCCGCCGGAGCGCTCCGAGCGCGCCAGGGCTTAGGCTTCCTCGGGCTGGGCTGCGGCCGGGGATTACGCGGCCGCCTGGCCGGGAATGCGCTCCGCGTTTCTGCAAGTCGCTGGGAAAATACCCTCCAGGATACACGTGCATAGCGGGATCCTCCGGGCCGCGCGTGTTCGGCACCAGGAGAGCCCAAGCGCATCCGCAAGCCGGAGCATCCGGAGCGTCAGCCTGGAGCAGCGTTTCCAAACCTACCAGCTGCCTCTAGTGTTCTGGGGGAGCCTGGGGACGTTGTCAGCTCTGGAAGCTGCCTGGAAAAAAAAAAAAAAGGAAATAAAACCCAAATCCTCAAACCCACCCAATGCTATTAGCTCCCTAAATCCATTGGTTATTGAGTGGAAAACAGTCAGAAGTCAGACAGATATTGCTGCTCCTGAAAGGCCCCAGCTGTATTCCCGGAGGAAATTCCCTCCGTTCCAGCAGCAGCCGAGGACAGGAACCAGCAGCCAAGAAGCCTTGAAAGCAGCTCTGGAGCTGGCGTGGAGCCATGCGCTCGGCCGCTCGCTTCCATCATCCCCACAGCTCCAGAGCGGCCGGAATTCCCAGAGACTGGAAATCAGCTCCCACCTGGCGTGAACCATGGGAAAATGTCCCCCATCCCATCAGGGCAGTGATTCCAGAGCCAGGAATTCTGGGACAAGGTGCCCTGTGGGCACTGCCACTTCTTCCCACAGAAGGTGAGAATATGATTCCAGTTGGCAGCCATTCCCGAGGAACCTCCTTCTTGGAAAAAAGAGGCACACAGACCTTGTCACTAAAGCCCTAAATCCTGGAAAACCAGGAAACTAGGAAAGGCAGCAGCAGCCTCTCTTTAAGCCGGCTGCACCGCCCAGTCCGATGGGATCGGGCAGCCCACGGAGAAATCCTATGTGCCGGGTTTTCATTTCCCAAGACACTCAGAGATGTTCTGCTAAAAAAAAAAAAAGGGAAAAAACAGGGAGAAAATCCTTGTGTGCAGCAGGTCGGGCTCAGAGGCGCCGCGTGCTCTCCCAGAGACAGATTTTAACGGCTCGGCAGGAAGAGGGCTCCAAACTACGCGGTTAAGCCGACGTTCCCAAACCCCCGGGGTAAACCCGACGTGCCCGGCGGAGCCGACGTCCCTGTCCACGCTCCCTGTTTCTGGCTCCCGCTGCCGTTCCCAGCGCTTTGGCCCCTGCTGAGCCCCTCACCCTGCCTCGGGGCGGCTGCCTGTCCGTCCGTCCATGGGACCTGTTGCCTCTGTGGCCACATGGCCCAGGAGCCATCACCAGGAAAATCATACGGCTGCACCTCCGTAAATCCTCTGGAGGGGGAGAGGGTCTCTCCAGCTGCTAAACCTCAACAGGCCTTGGAGAAGGATCCTTAGCAGGGATGCAAAGGCCGGGAACCTGGTGGGAAAAAGCCTCCCAGATCGCTGGAAAAGGCTGCCCGGGAGCTCCGGCGAGGGCAAAGCACCAGCGCCTCTACCTGATCCAGCTGATACGATCGGATCTCTGCTGCTGGTGTGAACGGCAGCAGCGCCACTAAAGCTGTCGAATACCGTCAGCATCCCGGGAATCCTGGGTTCACAATGGGAAAAGCAAAGGGGGCAGAGGAGCTGCAGGGGCTCGTGCAGCTTTAGCGCATCCAGGTGCAAAACTGTGCAAAGCACCATGTTCCCCCCAAAAACCCCCAGCGGTACCTTAGCAGGTGGCAAGTGCCCAGTGGGAAGCTCCCTGCTCCTGGCAGACGTCCGGAGGTCACCAGCGCACGAGGAAGGATGGAGCGGGCACCATCCGCCCACCTGCCCACTGTGGGATTTGGGACACTTTGCGCTCCTGCTCTTTACAGACTTGAAGTTTTCCGGCTGCTTTCCAGAGGCTGGGGGCGCTGGGGGCAATTCCCGGCTCGGCGCTGGCACATGTGTGGGCTCGGCGGGAGGTTTTGGTGGATGCGAGCTGGGATGCCTGGCACATGGAGACCAGGGATCTGGTGCCGCGGGAGCCAGCGGCCGGAGCGTCCTCGTGCCGGCAGCCGGAGTGGTGGAGCCCGTCCGCTGGGAGCGGGAAGTGTCTGAAAGGGCCAGCGGCAGCGGGGATGGGAAGCAGGATGCCATGACAACCTGGGGGATGGAGGGGGGGGGTTTCCCAGGAAACCGGCGTCACCACGGCAACTGCATCCCTCCGATCCTCATCGGCCTCTTCCGCTGCCAGGCGCCGTCGGATGCTCTGCGCTTTGGGCAAGGATGCTCCGATCTCCGTGCGCACGGAGCACTCGCCACCACCACGCAGCAACCCCGGCTACCGCCTCCTGCGGCCCCCGGCCCGACAGCAATTCCCCAACGGATTCAACAACTCCCCGGGGCTGCAGGCGGAGGGAATTAAGGATAGGAAACGAGGATTTGTTTTTTTTTCCTTTTGCTCTTTAAACCAGACCCCATCACCCTCGGTCTGCGGCCAGATGACATTTCCTTCATGATGCGGATGCTGCCGCGGGGCCGCTCCTGTGCCGGCGCGGCGCCACGCGGTGCTGCTACCGCGGCGGCAGCGGCCTCTTTGCAAAATCACCCGGGGGTTCCCTCCTCCCGCCCCCCGGCAGCGCCGCTGCGACATGTTTTGCTGGGCTCCCCACCCAGCATGCGCTCCCTAATCCAACAAGTGAGCTCAGGGAAAAGAGCCACGCGCTGCCGGCAGGGAAGGGACGGGGCGGGAGGGAGGGGAAGGGAAGCAGAAGCAAAGCAAGATGTCCCCAACCCCGAGGACACCCGAGCAAAAACCCACATTGCGGAGCAAACACCTGGTTCCAACGCGCGGCGGGTTTTTGCCACCAGCTCCCTCGCTGTTCCCTTTACGTATCCTCTTTTCTTCACGAGCTTTTTAAATCCTTTTTTTTCTTTTTTCTTTTTTTTAAGAAAGGAACAATCTAAAAAAATAATAAAAATAAAAATTGACGTATAAAACCAAGGGCACACACAGACCGACGATGGTGCATGGTCCACACAACACCGAGAACACAGTCATTTTGCATCAGTATTTGTTGTTGTTGTTGTCATGGTCGTGGGTTTGCAGCCTCGGGCGTCTGCTCCGGGGCTTCACTCTGCTCTTAAACATCCGTAAAGATCTTTTTGATGTTCGCGCAGTTGGGATTGTTTGTGGCCGTGCAGTTGCCCGTCTTAAAGGCAGCCTGCTTGAATGCACTGTGGTTGACCCCCCCTTCCTCCATGGCCAGGTACTCCGACTTGCTCAGGGTGGAGTTGCTCCGGGCCTTCCTCATCTCCTCGCTGGACGAGAGGTGCTGGCAGCTGCCGACGTGCATGTACTGGGCCTGCTCCTCGCCCTCGGTCTCGCGGTGGTAGAAGTAGTTGAAGTTGGACACGATGACGGGCACGGGCAGGGCGATGGTGAGCACGCCCGCGATGGCGCAGAGCGAGCCCACGATCTTGCCGCCGATGGTGATGGGGTGCATGTCCCCGTAGCCCACCGTGGTCATGGTCACCACGGCCCACCAGAAGGCATCGGGGATGCTACTGAAGCCCGAGCTGGGGTCGTCGGCTTCGGCAAAGTAGACAGCGCTGGAGAAGAGGATGACGCCGATGAAGAGGAAGAAGATGAGCAGGCCCAGCTCCCGCATGCTGGCCTTGAGGGTCTGCCCCAGGATCTGCAGCCCCTTGGAGTGCCGCGAGAGCTTGAAGATGCGGAAGACCCGCACCAGGCGGATCACCCGGAGGATGGCTAAGGACATGGCTTGCTGGCCATTCCCTTGCCTCTCAGCCAGCTCGGTGCCCAGTGTGATGAAGTAGGGGATGATGGCCACAATGTCAATGATGTTCATGATGTTCTTGGAGAAGGTGGCCTTGCTGGGGCAGGTGAAGAAGCGGACGAGCAGCTCAAAGGAAAACCAGATGATGCACAAAGTCTCCACCACAAAGAACGGGTCGGTGAAGGATGACACCATGGAAGCAGATGTGGAGGAGGAATTGGTGAGGACATTGGTTGGAAAGGGGCCACCATCTGTCCCAAAGGTCCCTCCGGTTCCCTCAAAGTCATGGTCGTCTCTGAACTCAGGCAAGGTTTCTAGACAGAAGATGACAATAGAGATGAGGATGACCAGGACGGAGACGATGGCGATGCCTCGGGCCGGCCCAGAGCTCTCCGGGTACTCGAAGAGGAGCCACACTTGCCGCTGAAACTCCTTGTCGGGGAGTGGCCTTTGCTCCTCCCGAATGAAGCCCTCATCCTCCCGAAACTTCTCCATGGCCACCTCCCCAAGCTGGTAGAAGCGGATCTCCTCAGAGAAGATGTCGATGGGGACGTTGACGGGTCGCCGGATGCGCCCGCCCGACTGGTAGTAGTAGAGGATGGCGTCGAAGCTGGGCCGGTTGCGGTCGAAGAAGTCCTCGTTGCGGAGCGGGTCGAGGTAGCGGCCGCGCTTGCGCGGGTCGCCCAGCAGCGTCTCGGGGAACTGCGCCAGCGTCTGCAG
>NW_010580841.1:26057-55003 GCF_000705375.1 Tinamus guttatus | reverse complement strand
GGTGCCCGGGATTTATGCGTTAGGACAAGCAGGTCCTGGCCCAGCTTGAGGACAGCAGCGAGACGCACCCGCGCTGCCACCTGCGCCAGTCACCCCAGCAACAGCTCGGCGGGCGGCAGAGGATGCTGACTCACCGCCTGCTTCTCTTTCACTGCTCACCCTTAATAAAACGCTCCGCCGGAAGAGCCTTGCCATCCTTTTCCTCTGCCCTCCCTTCCCCCCAAGAAATAAATTAAGCAACTTGATTAGAAACCAATGCATGAAAAAAAAATCAGGGAGCGGCGACTGTTAATGAAACTTTAATTCCGCAAACGGGCTCGTTTTGGTTCAAAAGGCAGTGCTCGTTAATCCGCTAAAGTCATTGCAAACAGAAATAACCTCAACCCCCCCGAAACGCCAGGTTTGGCTGCAATATAAATCACTGAATTATTAACAGCCCGGAGATAGCGAGAAAGGGACGGGGAAACTTGAGAAAACCTTCCAGAAAGCAGAGTTCTCCCCGCACAGGATTGAAAGTCTCTTTGCTTTGACCTTATTCCTTTTGTCTGCCGCTCCCTCCCGCTTTGCTTTTGAATGCAAATCTTGCTCCGAAACCAAATCCTGCTTTGCAGTTGCTGCTTTCTCCCCCTTCTTCTCCTGGGAAGCACAAGATGAGGTGGAGGAGAGGCACCAGAAAACAGACTGGATGCTCTTGCCAGTGTCTTGGGTTGGGGTCCCTCTCCCACTAGCCCCAGCTCTGGGCCGCTGGCGAGGACAGGAGACCTTGGTCTTCTGCTTGAAAGCGACGTTTTAGCCCACATGCTGAGCAGAGACAGCAGGAGATGCAACTCTCCTCCAAAATCTCATGAGCAGCTGGGGTGTCGGATGGTTTCAGAGGGTTTCTGGAGGGCACCGGGATGGCAGAGCCCATTGGAGGTGGATCAGCCAGAAGACCTGGCCTTGCTCAGCTGTGCTCTAATCTCAACCGTGAGGTCCTGCTGCACCATCCAACCTCTTCCGCACCACGACCACCCCAGCAAGATGACACATCTCCCCCAGAGCAGGACCCCGAAGGTGACGGAGCCCAGCGTACGTGGACATCGTGATCCTGACTATGGAAGACCCTACGCATCCCGTACGCTCCCTGTCCCTACAGCAGGTCACGGATGTCACCATTCCTGGGCAGAGCAGCCCGAGATGTGGGCAAGAGGGGATGGGGACACGGGTGATGCCTCTCCCCTCCAGCCTAATCATGTTTTCCAGCCTATCTTGGGTGCGGCAAGAAATTCAGCATCTGTTAGAGAGATAAAAAGCTTTTTTTTTTTTTTCCTCCCTAGCAGCCGCCTGATTAATTCTCTTTTCTGCCATTAATTCTCCTTTCCGCCGTGGGTTGTCATGAATGGATGGGAGGAGAGGCGGCACCAGATGCCTTCTGGGAGCCCAAACTGGGATTAAACACGTGGATTCCAAAGGCCTTACAGGGTTATAAAATTAAAATGAATTCATGGGCAATCTCGAATAGAGTTGAGAAGGAAACTCGGAGGGTTTTCTAGCAGCCACCTCTTGCTGCCAGGAGCTCTTCTAAATGTCTGCTAAGGCCCCTGGAAAGAGCTGCCAGAAATTCCTGTCCTGGTCCAAAGAGATCTTTAACATGACACCTGACTTCAGCACAATGTTTCCTCTACATTTTTCTCAGCCTTTATCCCATGGCTGAGTTTGCCGAGCTACATCCTACAGCTGCTCCCCAAAAGAGCCCTATCTTCCTACCAGCCACTGGGAAAGACGCTCTCCTAGCCACGAATGTTAGGATCCAGGCTCAAAATAACCCAGAAATGGAGCACGAAGAGGCCGCGAGATGGGGAGGAGCATTTCGCTGCCAAGTCCTTTAGCCCTTGAGCCTACGAATGGAGCTTCAGAAAGGCAGCTTAGCCCGGCTCTGTATTAATTTTTTCATTAATTCATTTGCAATGAACAAAAGATGCAATTTTGCTCGGGGAGGGAACTTTATCTCTGCAAGGCAGCGAGGGAGAGATGGCAGCAGGGCACGCAGCACCTCTCGGAGCCAACCCCACAGTCCCGCATGGAAATTTGAGGTCACCCGTGGGAGTCGGATTCTCACCCCGCTTTAGCACCCGCAAGGCCCAGCGCAAACGCCGTTCACCATCAGTTCAACTGTCTATTTGCTTTGTTTTGTTGGATGCTGAAGCTTGGGAACGTCCCCCATCCCTCGGCCTCGGTGCATCGCCCAAGCCCAGCACGCTCGGCAGTGCCCAAACCCTTCCTGCTTCTTGCATTAATCCCTGCTGTCTCCCTTTTGCCTAATAATCTCTGTTTTGCTCTATTTATCCTGCCCTGCTGACCCGCAGCTGCAACAGCTCTCCCACACTCGCCATCTGGGAGTCAGGCAGCTTGCCTGGGATTTCTGGGATTTCTCCAGTCCCGCAGGCACACGCCTGGCATTGGCAGTGCCTTAAAAACCTGCCCTGGGGCTCCCAAATTCACCTGTCCCCATATTGTTTTCTTTTCAAAACCCCAGATCGGGATAGGTCCTGCCCCAGGAGCATCATGGACAGCCTGGGATGAGGAGCTGAGGATTCTCGGTGGCGTCTCTGGCACTTCCATTTTGTCTGAGCCCTGGGACTGAGGCTCCCTGGCTCGGCCTGAGCTGCCCATGAAGACACAGGGAGAAAAGGGAAATAAAAGGAAATAAAACCTCTCTATAAGAAGTGCTGCTAATACAATAATGCTCCCCAGGGAGCAGGAAAGCATGGAAAACCGGGTGCGAGCCTCGCTGCAGTGGCAATAACAGAACAATATGGGGGCTTTAATTCCCTCTTCCCAAGCACAGCTGCAATTTGAAGGATGCTCTTCCCCGAGAGCAATGACTCCTGCACCTCTGCGCCACGGGATGCTGATATGATCCCTCACCAGCGGCCCCTTCCAGCCCTGCTTTTCCACTGCACGAGGACTAGCTGCATCCGACCAACCTCCTCAGAGCTCATAGCACTGTCCTTAGTGGGGACATCGGGGACAAAACGCTCGGCTTGTGTACAGGGACGATCCTTCTGAAAAGTGGAGCCCCACGGTTAAACCCAGGACCAGGCAGCCCCTAACAGGGGTGGCCGTGAGGCGGCACAAGGATGGTCGGACCCTCCGGAGCTTCTCCGCTGGAGCTGCACCAGGATCCTCTCCCGATGCAGCCGCCAGGCCCAGGGGCCAAGGCCGTGATGGCAGGCGGGTGACGCACCAGCACGCCTCTATTTTAAGGTGCAACCAGCAGAGAGTTGTTGTTTTTTCCCAATTTCCAGACCTATTTCCAGGCGTGAACGTGGTGCGAAGGAGACGGCGGAGGCGGCCGTCCCGCTAAACTGCAGCCCCAGGAGCAATGCGCACATGTCTGCAACCCAAATTATTGCATGTGCATGGAAATAAATAAAAAGACCTTCCATGCTGGTCCTGGGCACTGAAAAGAGCTTGTAAAGACGGAGTTTATGATGTCTGGGGGGCAAAAGCAGAGGCCGGCGGCGCACAGACCTCGGCTGCTCTGTTTGCTTTTCCCCCCACGTTGCCAATGTCCACAGCGGGATGGGGAAAGGTATGTGCCAGGCATGAGAAGGCTCCTTGTGCGGCGCTCCCGCTGTTCCTCCGCGGGAATTCGGGGCGGGATATTAGGTGAGGAGCGAAAACAAGCGGACAATGAAGCCCAGTGCTGCAGCGGGGGCACGCGGTGCTGCGGGACCCCCCCAGCGAGGGTGACTTCATGCTCAGCGTGGCCGTGTTTATTTTTGCTCTTGGATTTCCTATAAAAAGCTGCAAGTTGCTGCTCAAGGGGGAAGAGTAAGGAGCAAAGGGGGATGCTGATCTAGGATCCCAAACTCGGACTTCTGCTCTTTTGCTTAGCAAAATAAGGACTTGTAAATAACCCTGCAAAAAGGTTAAAAAAAAAAAAAGTGTTAAAAGGACGAGCAAAAGGTGCTTTTCTCCCTGCCTTTTCGTTGTTGGGGGGACCTGCAAAGCCTTCCGTGCAGCTCAGGGGACGGAGCGGAGAGCACTACATGCCACCTGGCCTCCAATAACTGAATAAAACCACATTTATGGGATTAGCTGTGCTAATCCCTGGTAAATGCAGTTTTATTGCAGCGTGTTTGTATTCCAGAGCCAATGGAGATGGAAAACAGGGCAAGGAGCTGCGGAGCAGCTCCAGGGAGCTGGGTGGGAGCAGGGGAGGGGAATCACTACGATCCGGAGACGGACAAGGGAGCCTGGAGGGAGCGTCTGGAGGATGGAGGGAGCCGCACGAAGGCTACAGGCGCCATCCCTCCATACAAATGCGAATTTAAGGCTCAGTCTGAGTTAAGCAGCCCCTTTTCCATAGCTCTCAGCCAGCAAAAGGGGCAGCCAGGCCTGTTCCTGGTGCTCTCCGAAGAGAGCAAATCCCGCTGGAACGGTCGCAACGTCCCGGAGAGGCAGCCCCAGCCTGCACTTCCCTTCCAGGCTGGCGGCAACGTCTCCTCCCGCGTTAACGTGACCTGACGGGAGGTTTTTTCCCAGGTACAGCGCCTGTCTTTTTCTCTCGCTCCCCAGTGTGTTGATGGCAGCATCGGGGATCTGCAAAGGAGGGAGAGCAAAGCCAGGGGGGCTGACAGTGCTGGCAGGAGGGGTCACCCGCATCTTCCATGTGGCTCTTCGTGGGGTATTTCTACAGCCCCAAACCACAGCTGGGCTCCTCCCAAGCCCAGAGTCTGCAGACATCAGCGCAAAACAGGGTGCGGAACAGCCCAGGACAATATGGGGACTCCGCCGCGTTGACGCACCCAACAGCCCCACGGGAATCCTGGGTTCGGCTCCTACATCTGCTCCGGAAGCCTGGCAGCCTCCGTGGGCTTCCCCGCGGGAAGGGAATCCCCGCACGGTGCCAATCCCCAGCTTGCTACGAGCAGAGCCAGGGAAACCCAGCTCTTCCCCCCGGCAAAGCACTTTGGGGCTGCGCTCGGGAGCCTCGGAGCCGATGGCGGTGCCACGTGGCCCCATCGCAGGCCGCGCGTCAGTGCGGTGACGCAGGTGACAGCCAGGCTGCCACGCAGCGCCCGCGCTCCTGTGCTCCGCGCACACGGTTCCCAGTCCAGGGAAGCCAAGTGCCGGGAGCTCCGGGCCTGGCACCTTCCCAGGGCGCCGGGAAGGCCGTTCCCAAGGGAGGCCGCGGAGCCGCCGCGGATGCGGGCGCTCCTCGGCCGGGGCGGCAGCGCTATCTTTAGCAGGGCCACATGCTGCCCGCGATTCCTTCTGCTCTATTTCCTACCTCAACGGCCGCGCGCAGCGGGGGGAGCGCGGGCAACACCGAGCACCGAGCAGGTTGGCGCTGGAGCTGCGACTCTGTCACACCGAGGACTTCGTCACCGCTCTCGGGTCACCGTGATCCAGCAAGGACAGAGCCACCGTCTCTGCTGTTCCCTTCACCACCCCGCAGCCAGCTCCGGGACAGGATAATCCCATGGGATCCCACGCAACAAGTGCACGGGATCGCTCACCCTCCCCATCCAGGCTCGTTGGAGCTGGTGGCTTCTGGCCCCTTTATGTTCCCAAATTGCCACCCGCTATTCCCAGCTATAGAAAATGTGCTCCACGGAAACACCTAGGACCAGGTGGTCTCTGCAGCAAAGAGCCACCCAGGTAATTGCTTTGTCTGTCTGAGGCGGGAGCTGCTCAGTGAGTGTTTCCAGGGAGTTTCTCCATCCTGGGCAGCAGGATTTGGACTCCATCGGGCTGGAGTCCAGGCCCTGCTGTCCCAGGGACGGACACCTATTGCCTCTCTTGTAGGGTAGCACTGGCAGTGGGATTAGTGGGATGTGGGAATGAGCTGAGCCCTCCAGATCACGGTCCTCATGAGAGCCGGTGCTGCGGTGCCCCAGGCTGCAACAGCCAGAGGAGCCCCCGCAGCGGAGCCGCTCCGAGCCCGGAGCATCACGGAGCGGGGACGGAGAGTCACCCCAACCACCCCCGCCCCCCTGCTGTCACCAAGGCTTCCAACCACCGTGGTTTCTGGGTTAGAATCCACCCAAGCCACGTGAAGCAGAAAGCCAAGGCTGGGGAAGGAGCTGGGAGCTGCTCTGCTGCGCTGCCAAAGCTCATCAGAGCCGCCCGGGGCCGCGTCACCTCCACGCACGCGGCCACCTCGCCAGCCTCCCGCGGGGCCGCGGCGGCAGCGGGGAATCTGCTGCCCATCGAGGCGAGCAGAAACAGCCCAGAGAGGGATTTCTAACAGCAAGACTGCTCTGTCTCCAAAAAACAAAGCCTTAAATAGAGAGATGGGTCATTTACTGTCTTCGGTGAATTTAAGCACAACTGATACCGCCCTGGCGTGTGATTTATGAGAGGGGTGACAAGGCTGTCACATGCGATAACCTTGCGCGCTGCCAGGGAGCCAAGGCGGGAGCCAGCGTGACGAGCGAACGCCGCGACCGCGGAGCGACGGGCGGGAAAGGGCTCGGGGCTCCTTGCAAACAGTCATTTCTGTTTTTTAAGGAGAAAATAGGCAGCCCAGCAGAGCCACGAGCCAGGCAAGCAGCTAAAACAGCATCAAGGAAGCAAGAGGACCGTGACGAGGGTCAAGCTTCCTCGAGAAGAGCCGCGTCCAGATTCCTCCATCTGCTCGTGGAGCTGAAGGAAGGGGAGGAAGGAGTCGCTCGGCCCTGCTGGCATCGAGGCAACGCAGGGATGAGTTTACACGGATGGAGGTGGCAGCGCGGCCCCCTCTGCCACTTCCCCGCGCGGCGGCACAAGAGAGGCCAACGCGGCCCTGAAGCGGAACCTGGCGCCAGGCAGAGAGGAACCGCCGTGTCTTGGGGCGCTTCTGCTGAAAAGTTCTGCTTTCCGGTTTCCTGCGGCAGGGGAAGGCAGGCAGCCCTGTTCCTATGCGGGACACGCGGGTCTTGCTGAGCTCTCTCGTCCTGGAAAGCATCAGGACCTTCCCTGATGCTGGCTCTGGTGCCACTGCATCCCACAGCCAGCCCGGGCAGGGGATTTCAAGCTGCAGTTTCCAGTTGCTGCAGGAACTCCGGGCAGCACCACATGCCCGACCCCATCCGTGGCACCTTCGGCATCCGTCCAGCTGGGGCCGGGATGAGCACGAAACCCGGCACTCTGACCCTTTGCACACTGGCAATAAAAATGCACAAGGACAGGGGCACAAAGAGAAGCCTTAAGCCCCCGGAGACAGTGGAGATAACGAGCGGGAGCTGCGGATGCTCCATTCTGCTGTGCGCCCAGGAATGTGCTTGAGCTGAGCCCAAACGAAGGGCGAAGGGGGGAGGCCCCACGCGATGTTCACACGAGAACGCTCTGCTCTCCTTAGAAATAAGAGATGCTCTTCCTCGGTTAACGACTTCACCAGGCCGAGCCGTGCCGGGGAGCCCACGCTAACGCTGTCAGCACCAGCCACAGCACTCGGGGCTTGGGAAGCTTCTTTTAGCCTCCTTTTCCTCCCAAGGAAGTGGGTTCGCAATGTACCCGCATCCCTGCCAGCTCCAAGGCCATATGGAATATATATTCCTATGGCTTCAGTCCCACGGAATCCCTTTGCTGCTGACGGACGTGCCAGGCGGGCAATCCGTGCCCCACCGTCACATCAGGGTGGCCGTATCGGCCCTCCGCTCCCAAAGCCGCTCAAGCTACCCCCAAAATCACCCTTCCCGAGGGGAAACTCCTTGAGTCGCCGTGGCCAAGGGGCAGAGGATGGACCCCATGCAACGAAGCCGGGAACAACTTCTGGAAGAGCAACGCTGGCACCATCCTCTTCCTCTCTCAACCCGCACAGAGGACGGCTGTAAGGAGAGAATAAGGACGGCTGTAGGGAGCGGTGCAGGACCTGGAACAGCTCATCCAGGCACTGGAGACGAGTCCTCGAGTGAACCTCCCTCTTAAACCCTCAGACCCAGGTTTACAGATGGGACAAGCAGGGCGCAAGCCTAATTAGTACTGACAGCCCGAACCACAGCCATGCCAAGGACTGCAAAAACAAATAAACAAACAGCAGCCGCTGCTTTAAAACCTCCTTGTTCAGAAGAACCCGGAGCTCAAAGGTCCCAAATTTCCTTCCCCCGGTCTTGCCAGCAACCTCTGCTCCGTTTGAGAGCGGGAGCCTGCGACGTCGCAGCGCGGAGCCAAGAGCAATACTCCTAATCGCGCATTAACAAACATGACTCACCCGTTTATTTGCACGGGTTTGTTTACGGTTATTTTAAGCTTTGTCGAAAGAATGCCAGCTACTGTGGAATAGACGGAATGAAGGATGGCAGTGTTTTTATTTTGCTTTACAACTGAAGATTTATTTTTAGCACCTTTTTTAAAAAAGCAAACCTTCAGAAGTGAAAGCGCTCTTTAATGTCGTCTAAACACTCCGGCATTGATTTCCTGAAGTCACCACCTGGGAGCCAGCCCCAGCTCCAGGTTACAGCCACCACAACGGGAAACTGGTGGCCCCGCTGTCACCAGCCCTGGATCTGGCTTGGGGAATGAGCGTCCCGGGCACATCCCACTTCATAGACAAGGGCTTAAGAGCTGAGGCTCCGCTTTGCGGGATGAGCCCAGCTCACTCCCTGCTGCGTTTCCTCAGCCTTTTCCTTGTGGGCCACCTGCATCATGCAGAATGGCCAGGTTCCATCAAAACAGCATCGTTTTTTAGGGAGACTTTGGAGTTTAAATATCACACATGCACAGCTCTACGTCCTCCTTTCTGCCCCAGAAATGGAGAAAGAGCAGCAAGATCCCCCCCAAACGCCCATCCCAGCCCTATGGAGACTTGTAGTCTAACAGTTCGAGGCAAAGGTATAACAAGGCTGTTGGGAAAGGGGCAGCTTTCAGCTCTCCAGGGCTCCTTCCCTTTGGAAGGAGCTCATGTAGCTCCCAGCTTTGGGAGAAGGAACCACAACTGCAGCAAGGCCTGGAAGGAAGGACGAGCTGGAGCTCCTCTCCCAGCTCTCTCGCTGTTGTGCAGAACCAAGGTCCCTGCCTTGCTCCGTGCCTCAGTTTCCTCAACACGGCTTCTTGGATGGGGGTGCAATTCGCTCTGGATACCCCGCCAGGAGCTAGAGGAGCACAGGTTACGGCAGCACAGGCGCTTTCCTGCACATGCAAAGGTTTCAGTTTTGCAAACACTAATTCCTCGCGCAGCTCCCTCGCTTTCGGGAACCCTCTTGGGCAAGCATCGCTCTCCTGCTCTGAGTCATCACGGTTTTCCCCAAGTCACCGCACAGGCAGGAACCCCCGAGAAGCCCTGGGCCCATCGGGACCCAGCGAAAGCAGCACGTCCCAAAGCGCCGTCTTCTCCCCACTTCTCCCCATGGAGTCGTTACGAGGGTGGTTATCAGAGAGCAAAAACGCAGGATTATCACCGCTCTGGGTGACCTCCGTTTGGGACACTCTGACACGCTGTGTCCCCAAGTCCTTCCCTGTCCCTTTGCGCCCAGGGCTGCAAGCCTCCCACACACTGGAATTCATGCCCTCCTCCTTCCCCAGCTTCGCTCCTCCTTCCCCACTTTTATCTGGAATAAATAACCGTTTGTGAACAGACCCAGACCCCTGTACACCCCCCAGGAGCCAGAGGGCTGAGGGCAGGTGACATCAGGTGACAAGACCTGATGCTAAATGCACAAACACCGCGATAACGGTGCTCGTGGCAGGGATGGTTCTGCTGCTCGCGGTCCCTGCTGCGACTTTGCGGCAGCTCTCCCGGCAAATCTGCAATGTGTTTCTGCTTGAGAGCAAAACAGCCCCAAGAATTTTCCATCAGAAAGTCCTTGTCAGGCTCCGAGAGCCGCGCGCGCTTCCTGTAGCCGATTTCTGCCCTCTTGTGAAGCTCTGCAGAAATCCAGGGCTACGGCGGCATCTGCAGCTCCTACAAATCCCTCTGCTCATGCTGCTGGCTTTCAGGGCAGAGACCCAAACAGATTGTGACTGGCCCTAATTCAGCCTGGCAGAGATTTCCTGGGCTTGAATGAAAAGCATTAAGGACCATCACCCTCCTCCTCCACAGAAAGAGCATTACTACCAGCTCGGTGACAGCCAGCATGGGGCTCAGCCTGGTTTATTACTCTAATTGATCACTTAAAAGCCCCGAGGCAGAAGATCTCCCTCCTCCACAGCTAGTCGTGACCAAACTCCAGCTCCTTTGATCCACCCCAGCCCTGGGCTGCCCCAAGGCTCTGGGGAACCAAGGGCAGATCCATCCACCCATGACCAAGGACTCACACGCGCATCTGCTCTTTCTCCTCACGACTCCCTGCGCTCACAGGCCAGCGCGGTGCAGGGTACAACCTTCCCTCCCCTCTTCAGGACCCTCTTCCGAGCGTTGTCACGGTGGAAGCCCAGGATTCGGTGGTTTAGGAACACGCGACGCTGCAGCGAGCGAGAGGTCCCTGGCCAGAAGGGGCAGGGAGCTTGGGCTCTGATCCAAGCCGTGCGCCAGGGAGGGCCATACTTGCACGGAGCAGATTTACACCTAAATTCCCCATCTTTCCCTCTGGCTGTAGATAGGGACAGAAGGGATGTGACTCATGTAGAAACCAAGAGCCAGGCAGAAAAAGGGAGGTCTCCTGGCTCGCTGTGTCCCTCCAGAAACCCGGCCGTGCTGCCCTCTCATCACCAACTCGTTTTCTTGTCCAGAAGAAGCATTTTTGCCATGTGAACAGCATGGGGATCCTTTAGCCCCTCTGTAAATCTGTAAACCCACTTTCTTGTGCCCACAGGCTGCACATTCCTCCCATTTACAAGGGGGAAACTGAGGCAGGCAGTTAGATCTAGGCCCAGAAAGTCCCACACTGGGGACCAGAAGAGCCAGTCACCCACCCAAGCCACAACAATAACAGAGGGCAGATGCCAAAGACTCCCTGGAGCCCCCTCCACCCTTCCCAGACACTGGGTGCTTTGTCCAGCCCGCTACCAGCCCCATCACTTGGCTTGGCAGGATGACGCAGGACCAAACCCGTGCAGCGCAGCCACCCCGTGGCCACCGGGCTCCCGAGCACGTTCAGTGCCAAGCTTTAAGCGGCCCAGATCCGCTACGAGCTCCCATTCGAGCCCCTCCAGGTAGTTTTCCCCAGTCTAAGAGGCCAGCTCCTTAAAACACAGCGTTTTATTGCCGACCCCGATGGCAGAACAACACTGCACAGTGCCCATGTCCTTCCAAGAGCCCCTTTTTACTGCTTCAGCTCTGCCCTTGCCAGGTGCTGCTTGCAGCGACACCGGCCGCGTCCCTGCAGACAACAGTCGGCGCGGCGGAGCACAGCCGGAGCCGCACAGCCGGAGCCGCGCGCCAGCCGGCGCCACCGCCGCTCCCAGACAGCCCCCCGGCCGCCTGTAGCCCAACCAGCTCCAACAAGCCAGGCGGGAGGGCGGTTGGACCATCTGCTTGCTGAGGTCTCAGCGTTGTATTTAAGCCTAAAGCACTTAAAGACTCTAAAAGCCGATTCTAGGCTTTCCTGTTAAGTATCTTCACTGCTACTCCTACCCAACAGGCTGCAAACACTGAGCACTGAACAGGCTGAACAGCTCAGAGAAAGAGAAGTTCCTAACACCCATGCAGGGTGTTTTCCTCCTTCACTGGCGCTTTCACCCTGGAGCATCACACCACAAGACAAGCAGAAGTGACCATATGCCCAGAATGGGGAAGACACCATTAGCTGACACTCAGCTTCCAAAAGCCCCTTTTTGGCTTAAGTATCTTCCCTTACAGCTTTTGCTGTTTCCCCATGAGAAGCAGCTACACCTCATTGCACAGTGATTACTGCCTAGCGTTTAAGGGAACTCCCTTTAATAAGATGTTATTAATCACGTCTCACACCCACACCCCCAACCGCCCCACGACCCTCACTGCAGCGCGCGCGCCCCCCCCGCCCGCCCGCCCGCCTTTTATAACTGCGCCAGTTATTTATTTTTTCTATGGCATATTTTTATTTTTTTCCGCTGGTTGAGACGGTCTGAGGATGGAAAAGGAAAAGGGGAAAAAAAAAAAACGAGGTACAGAGGTGTGTTGGCGGCGTGACGTCAGCGCCGCTTGCCGCGCTGCGTGAGGCGAGGGCGAGCGGCTGGTGCAGGGCAGAGCCCGCGTCGCTCGTCCTGGGGCTACCGGGCCCCCCGGGGGGGTTGTTGAGGGGAAACTCCGGTCCCCCTGCCAGACTGGGCAGCCCGCACGGCCCTGAGGGCTCCCCGGTAGCTCTCGCAGCTCTGGGTGGCTCTAATGACTGAAGCACAGAGGGCAAAGGAGGGCTCAGTGTCCTGTGTCAGTGAGGGGCATTTGTCACCGGTGCCGTGCCAGGTTTTATGTCACGGAGTTCACACCTGGGCACAGGCAGCTCTGATATAACCGAAACTCTTCTGACTTTGCTATATGTTTTCTTACCCTGTAGCCCTGGCCTGGGCTTTAGGAGCAGCTCCCAGGTGCCTGGTTCAAAGTTAGACCTGGCTCTTTGGCTGCTCTGGAGGCTGATGTGACAAAAGGCTGGAACTTGTCAGTGCAAGGTACTGGTGACCTCAAGTCAGGGATGGACCTGAAGGTATTGACTTGGGCTACTTAAGTAATTGCTATTCAAAAGCAAAAACTCTAATTGCAGTAGAACAGTTGGGATTACTTTCTCTGATTAACACATTTCATCAAAACAATGAAAGTAGCAAAACACATCTTTGGGGATTAACTTGCTTTCTTGGAAACCGCCTATCTTGCTCTCTTGGGTTGCGTTTTTAATTCACTGGATGAGGACTAGGTGGCTAACACTGACTGAACGGGGAGCAGGGTTTGCTGTTGCTATTGGTAGGAGTTAGGAGCTCCAGAGAAAGTCCATGATGGGGGCGGTTCAAAGTAGGAAGAGTTAAATCCAGTCACATGAGGGAGTCCAGACCACAGCCTGGGGACACAGGCGGAAAGGGTAAAGCCTGGGGGCTGTGAATTGCCCTGCGGTGGAACCGCGCTGGCTTGAGAAGTCTGCGGAGTGAATTCTCCTTGGCCCTGGAAGGGAAGTTGAGGCACGATGGCTCCAAGGCCCTGTGGAGCCACAAGAGGGTGCTCCCTGTCAGCAGTTATTGGCAGGCAGCTCTTAGCGTTGGTGCTGTGTCCCCAAAAGCTGCTCACCCCGGCGGCTCAGTGCCACAGCCCTGCGGCGAGGCCCTGCGGGAGGAGGACGGGCAGATGGGAGCGTGTTCCCGAGCCCAGCGTCAGCCTTTGCTGCGAGAAGACTTGGCATTTCCAGGTCGGAGCTGTATGTTATGTGGCACTGGCATGGACAGGGCGCATGGGCTGCGTGTGACACGTAGCCACGCTGGGAGACAGCGCTTCTATTTCAATGCACTTGGTGCTGTGGCCAGGGAGGTGCCAGGGAAACTCCTTGATTAATCACCTTAGGCACTGAGTGCTAAGAGGAAAAAGAAAAAGCTTTTATGGAGGCCAAAAAAAAAAAAAAAGTGCCGTAAATAGATTTTCACCAAGATAAATTAATCTTTTACATGAGCAGATTTCAACCTGAAATAAACCCATTAGCTGGAATTTCCACAGTGATTTCCCCTCTGTCCTTAGCTTTTGTCTCTTAATGTAGCTGAAGGCAATGCCTAATTCTTCAGACAATGCCTAAATGTTTTGGATCCTGCAGCGTTGCAGATGGCTTCTGATTCTTCCCAGAAGCAGCAGGATGATGCAGTTCAGTCTTTGTACTTGAGGAGCAGGATACAGACAGGTTAAAGGCCAGGCTGCTGAATCCTGGGGGCACTGGAGGAGTGTTTCTGATGTAAATGCAAAGCCAAAGCAAGAGCTTGTGCCTTTGGGCCTCAGGCTTGGAAAAAAACGTGAAAAATATTACTAGCTGGGGAGAGTGTCTTGTTCTCAGCTTGCAGGAATTTAAGTGAACTTCCCTCTGAATGGAGCTAAACCCAAGGCCCGTATTTATGCCTCGTACAAGGAGCTGCAGCTGCTCCAGCAGAAACCCCCACAGCTTTTAGGTGGCCCTAAAGACATCTGTGGCTCCTAGGTAGCATCTCCTGGCTGTGTTGGGCCATGTGCTGAAGCAGGTATCATAGAAGAGGGGCAAGCGTGTGGCTGGAGGGAGCAAAACTCCCCCAAATCTGAGTGGAGAATCCAGCCTGGGCTAATCTTTGATGATATCTAGAGAGAAAACAGACCCTAAACAGTCTGTTTTGGAAGTCTTGCAGGAGCTTTTCTTTTCTGGCAAACCCCAGCAGCCCAACGGCTTGCACTCAGAAACATATTTTTCAAGTACTTTTACATCAGCAGCTTCAAAATACTCCCAGTCCTGCAAATAGTCACTGACAAGGATCTTCAACCATCGTAGTATTTTTTGGTCAGCAACTAGTGTTGCTACAAGTGTAGCCTGCTGAAAAGGGGTTTCAGGAGGTGAGTCTGTGCAGCTCGGCTGAGCTCAGCCCTTCCTAGGACTCTACCTCAAGCCTCAAACATCCTGATCAGCTAAAAACTTCCTCCAGGCACTTAAGAGTATCCAGACCCTGCTGTCTGCGGGTGTTGTTATGCATAGCTCAGTGTGCAAACATCCAGGATGTGATTTGTCTTTTTGTTTTTCCCCTGTGACAGATGACTGTGTTTTTGCACATCCAGTGGTTCATGTGGGAAGCAAGAGCAACTGCAGCTCGCGGGTAGGTAAAGCCCAGCTCATCCGCGCCACGTCTGCTGTGTTCATCGAGGTGTGTGGCAGTGCTTGAGATCTGTCAACCGGCCCATGTGATTCAGAGCACTAAGGTGATTCATTGTCTGTCAGAAACACGAAGAAATAGAAATGAATTCCTCAAAGTGTCTTTCTCGAGATGACACGCGTATCGGAAACCACATGTGGGCTAGGAGCGCTGCTCGATTCCCAGAATGCTGCAGCCAGAGGTCTAGTTTGGTCATCGTGGAAGATCTTTGAAAGAAACATTTTGGTTTAAGATCAGTTCAGCACTAAAACATGCCACCTCGAGGGGCCAAAATAACTTCTGGGCACCCATGATGTTCTCTGCTCTGTCCTTATTATACCTCCTGCAGAGCATGGCTCCTCCTTGGCGCAGTGTTTGAAAAGGGGTAGCTGTAATTCCTAAGATTGTGAAAAATGCCATTTTTATGATGCACCATTTCATTCCACCCTTTTTGGGATGCACGTTTCACCTCAGTTGGCTGTAGGGTGGGTTCCTGATTCCTTTTAATTCCCTTGATAGCAGGCCCTGCTTTCATCAGTCGTTGCCCTGCACTTTAGTTCATTTGAATGCACATTGATTTCCCTTTGATTCAAGGGCTGCTTCCAGCTGCTCGCCTGGGATGGCAGATTTGCCCCTGTGCTCGGCTTCCTCTCCAAAGCTGAGGTGACCAACCAAGAGGCGGCCAAGGAGGCCTAGGTGAGGGAGTGACGATGTGCCAAGCAGCACACGGGCATTTGGTTTAGTTAAAAATTAAAAAGCAGGTTTCAAGCAGAGGACAAAGCACAGGGATGCATGAGTTCTGCATCCCCTCCTGCTATGGGCAAAGAGGGGCCATAAAAACCTACATTTCCCCAGCAGGATTTCTCCATTCCCACTTGGGCCATCTGGCTCACTTGCATTGAGGTCAGCTGGGGTTTTTTTTTTGCGCTACCAGCCCTGCTGAAGAGATGAGGGTTGGGTAAGGAGTGAAAGCAAGTGGGTTTACAGGTTTTCTCAAAAATGCAGAGATGTGATTGCAGAGAGCAAAGCACATTACCAGAAAGGCCAGGCTAAGGTGTTTGGCTTGTGGTATGAGCAACCTAATTGTCCAGCTGCATTTGGAAAGTAGCATTTCACGTTGATATGTGCAGCAGTATTTCACATTTCTAGCTGTTGATGTGGGGGAAGAGGGCTTGAAGGCAAGTTTGAAGGAGCAGTGGGGATGTTTCGGGGCTTTCTCCCTTGTCCTGGAGTTGGGGCTCAGTTTTGCTCTATCTCACAAGCTTCCTGCAGGCTCTCCTGTGGCTTTCAAACTCCACGTGCCATGAGCACCCCATAAATAACTCAGAGCAGCATCTAGAGTTGACTCTTCTCAGTGCAACCCTTAAGAGTTATTTATGCTAAAGGTTAGACTAAAGCTCATTTCCACTGTGTTTACTTCACTGGCATCTAACGTATTTGTTCCTCCCTGAGTCCTCCATCCATCCCTGCCTTCCCCTTTGGCTCTGCAGGGGGATCAGCACTGCTCATGCAACGTGTTCGTAAGGAGCTTAGCGGCCTGTTTCTTGGGTGGAGCTGGGTGGCCATGGGCTCTGCTCCCATATGAAATTGGGGCCACATGAATAGTGGGCTAAAGGACAAGATTTTAGGGGTCCTGGGCATTAGAGTGTCCAGCACACGGTGCCATGCGAACATCAGGGTTACTAGACCTGACTACAAAACTCCCCCCTGGCTCTGCATCAACACGCAGGGAGAGGCAGAGCGCCCGTCCTGGAAGGTTTGTGAAGCCTTTGCCCTGCAGAGTTTGGGGGGATTTTTGTGCATTTTGGGGAATTTTTCCCCATCTGTTGAAGTTAGCATCCTTGTTTGTGCAGGACAGCTGCTTCTGCCTGGGTTTCAGTGCTGCTTTTCCACATAGCAATTTCCCAATGTGTCACATGGCTGCAACACCAAGAAGTCTGTACGTTTTTGTAACAGATAATCAACAGATGACTCTGTACATCAGAGATGCTTCTTTCCCCTTTAGACTGTTTTCAGACCAACAGGTGAATAAACTCCAACCATTTAGGTAGCAAATTAAGCCAGGAATTGTTAACTGGACTTTAGATTTGCAGCATTTGCAAGCAAACTTGAACCCTGAATTTGTGAAACTAAGTGAACAACCTGGATTGGGGTTTCTTTAATAATCCACTCGCCTTTTGCAACTTTACTCCCCAGGATAGGGCTTGATAGCCCAGGGATAAATGTGACCTGATACAATTTTGAACAGCACCTTGTAAGAAACTTGTATACAGGGTGATAGGTTTTTTTTTTTTTTTCTTGTGCTGCAAACTTGCAAAGGTGCAAACACCTTGGGAACATTGCAACGTAGACCGTTTATTTTAATAAGTGGTTTTAGGCATTAAAAGACAGCTCACCGCACCTACTCCTGTTGTTCTTTTCCTGGATATTTCGCATACAGATGTATTTCAAACAGGTATAAAGCAGCAACAGAAAGAGGAAGAAGCAACAGAAGAGGCCAGAAACAGGAGCATGCGGGGAACAAACCCAGTGTAGCTCTTGCTGAGTGTTAGTGTTGTGGACAGACCTCCAAATCTGTCCTGGGCAGCCCTGTTCCTGCAGCTCAAGTGCTTGGTGTGAGCAGAGATGATGAAGAGAAACAGAAATGAGAAAAGACCTTTCTCTATTCTGTTCAGGGGCTGCGGTTTCATGATAATCTATGAAGCTGGAGTGCTGAAGGCTTTGGGGGAACTGTCACCCGAAATACTGAAATCTGCATCCAAGATCTATGGAGTTTCTTCAGGGTCATTTATAGCTGCATTGGCAGTGTGTGAGTGTGACATAGGTAAGTGCTCTGCATTTCCATTTATTCTGTGTGTCCAGAGAGGTCAGATGTCTGGAAGCAGCGGATTTGCAAAGGATATTTTTTTACTTAGAATGTTTTTCTTTATTCAGTGGTTAATTCCTCAGAATTTTACTTCATTAACTTCAAGACTGGAAAACACGAATAGACTAACTCTGCAGAGAAAATCTGCTAGATACAAATACAAAATAAATTATTGCATGTTGTTAATTCAAGTCAAGGGAAAATATACCTAATATCAAAAACAGAAGTGCTTAACAGGGCACTTCATGTTTTGATAGATTCCTAAAACACAGGAAAGAAAATACTGAATGTGGAAAGGACCATGAATTATAAGGAAAGTTATATCCTCTGAGCTCAGAAGTACATTGAGATGCAGAACAAATGAGAAGACATGTTATACAGAGGATTTTGTAGGGGGAATGGAGAGAAATGGAAAATAAAACAATACCTAGTTGATGCAATATTGAAGGTCCTTAGAAAATCTAAGTCCACTTGTAAGAGTTCCAGCACTAATGAATATAATGGATCTTCATGAATATTTATTTAAAATGCATCTTTGCCAGGTGGAAAGTACATAGTAATAATACATTGTCATGGTTGTTTGTCTTTGCTTTGTCTTTAGATGAGATGCTGCCATCGTTCTTCAGTACTGTGAAAGACACTAACTGCCTGTATTTATCATCTCGAATAAATGCCCTTCATGGCTTAAGGATCTGCTTAAATAAATATCTTCCCACAAATGCCCACCAGCTGGCTTCTGGGAGGCTGCACATTGTCCTCACCCGTGTGCCTGACTGGAAAAACGTGGTGATTTCGGAGTTTGCCTCCAAGGAGGACATCATTCAGGTGCGAGCAGCCTCGGTGCCCGTGCGGGAAGGGGGGTGATTTACTGCATGGCTCTGGGAGAAGCCTGCCCAGACTCCAAGTTACATTCCTCCTTCCCAAAACCTAGCTGTGCTTTATGAGGTCTAGTCTGCAACAGGGAGCTGCCGTTTCCAATGTCTTCTGACAACGAGTTGCCGTTTCCAAAGGCAGGAGACTGTCGTGGTGCTTTGCTCATCTCCTGCTTTCCGTCTCACCCACAGGCTGTGATCTGCAGCTGCTTCATCCCAGTGTATTTTGGCTTTATCCCTCCTTTGTACCACGGGGTGGTGAGTACCCTTCCTGTCTGAAGACCCTGTCCTAGGTCAGGCCAAGGGGTCCCTGTGTGTCCTTCCACCAGTGGTGGCAAGAAGGACATTAGTACCTCAGTGTTTGCCACCGAAGTTGCTTGGTGGTGTCTGCAGGGGGATGAACTGAACTCAGGTGTCCCACAGCCTGACCGTGCTGAAGATGGGACTCACCTACCCCCAAGAGCATCTACCTGTCCATGGGATCAGCTTGAGTACTTCCTGCTGCACCTGTCTCTCATTTCATTAAATACTAATTGTTTAATTGGATGGGAGGAGCGGGTGAGTGTAGACTTTGGAGCACATAGAGCAGTGGACAAGGTTGTTCTTTGGAGGAGGAATTTCCACAGACCCTTCCTATTTAGGGCTAGAGGGGAGGAAACCCTGTCTTCATCTCACTTGTGTGACCCCCCCTCATCTCTCTGGGAACACTCAGCATTCCTCATTTTCTCTCCTAGCGCTACATCGATGGGGAATTCGCCATGGGGCAGGCCAGCTTCGTGACCGAGGCCACGATCACGGTGTGCCCGTTAACGGGCGAGTACGATATCTGTCCCAGAGAAAACCCAACTGCCTTTCTTTTCCTCCAAGTCTCCAGTTTTCTCATGCAAATATCAAAAGCCAACATCTACCGCGCCTTGTGTGTTTTTGTGCCTCCCACATGTCAAGTGAGCTGCTTCTACAGGTACCCTGAGCCCCAAGGCCCTTGCAGGAGGCTGCTCTGCCCTGACCCTGAGCTTTCCCCTGCAGATTCTGGACTGGTTTTATTGCCGTGGCTACATGGACACAGACTCCTTTTTACAAAGACTAAGTAAGTGGTTGCAAGTGAGGAGCAGGTAGGTCAGCATGATCCTCTGCTGAGGGAAGGTAAGAGGTGCTAAGAGGGTCATACTGGACAAAAGGCCCCCCTGTGTTCCAGGAACAGACAGGATTACTTAAGTCCCATCCTCCATAGCCTCTCCTGAAGCCCCCTGTACACTGCTTCCCCTCTGGGAATTCCTACGGGGAATATGTGAGGTCCCTTCTCATCCCCTGCCGTGGGCATGGTAAAGCTTTCTAGGGAATATAGGCCCCAGGACCTAAACAGCAGCTTTATAAGCTCAGGTGCCCTGTGTGGTGTTAGACACCACACTGATGCTTAGATCAGCCAGACACTGTGGGTGTCAGTCCACTTATTTTCCACTTGAGCTTCGTCTCTGCTCGTGTTCCTGGAGATGTAGCTGATTCCCACCAGTGTGACCTGGAGTTTCTTCCCCCAGGTGAATTTGGTATAAGCTATTTTGCCAAGGATTTTATGTTCCTACTGGAGAATGGGGAGAAAGGCAAAGAGAAGCCAGCAACAAGGGCGCTGCACTCCAGAGACACAGGCCCCAAGGACATCGCAAAAGAAAACCCAGCGGTCTGGGCAGCAAATGGGATGAAAGAAGAAGCCCAGCAGCTGCTTCTGCATCCTCACAAAGGTAGAGGAGAAGCCCTTCCTTCACCTCAGAGGTTTTCAAGTGGCATTTACCTTGGGCTCCCTTTGCAAGAAAAGGCTGTCTGGTTTTGCAGGCCCCAGTAGATGAGAACATCAGGAGTGGGAGGGCGTCTTCCCTGGGGTGATGGTTGTTTTGGGTGACGTAGCTCTTTTCCCCTGCTTCTCACAAGCAAACTCACGACAAATGCTGCCTGAGCTTCTAGCTGGCCACACATCTCCCCCACAAATGCAGGGCAGATTTTAGGATGTGCCCCAGACAGAAAGGTCCTGTTGGAAAATTAGCTGTTTGTGCTCCCCTTTGCTAAAACTGCTTCCCTCCAAGGCCTGCTGTGGACTGAGTCCCAGCAGATCACATCTTTCACACAACTTATTCCCTTGAGGTCCTGGGAGGACATCTAGCCCTGCAGAGATGCTCAAAAGGCTTGAGGAGCACAGAGCTCAAGGTGGTGAGCAAGGGGTGATCCAAACACCGCAGCTGCTTTGCAAACCTCCGCTCCTGGTTTTTGTTACCAAAGGCCCAAGACCAGTAGAGGGCAGGTTTATGCTTAAGGTATCAATAGATGTTTCATGGCAGGAGATGTTTGCAGCCCCAACCTGCATTGTCTTGCGACCTCTTGCCTTTGTAAATTTATATTCATTTGTTCCCTTCTGTTTCTTATATCCACTGATTCTGCTTTTGCAGCTCCTGCACCTCCAGAAAGGCAGGACATGCCTGGACAGCTGAGCAAGTTCACCAAGGGTGTGTTAAAGTGCATTGGGTATTTTGGATTTCTCATCAGGAAGTCATTTACTGTCTTTGCAAGGTATTAACAGGTTCTGCCAATGCATCTTTTCATTGTGGTGAGGGAAGGAGCACAGTGTCTGTCATTTAAGGTGATCAGTCTTTGCCAAAATTTCTATTTAGCTGTCCCAGTGCACAACCCTGCATAGATACTTCAGTCTAAGAGCAACTTATTAGAACTGTAGATCAATCTCTTCCCAACTCAATTTTAAACAAAATAAGGCAAACTTAAATTCAAACCTTCCAAATTTTCAAAGTTCTGTGCAAAATAATGCCCCAGATAAGCAAGGAAATAATTCCGGCACACAATTCATCCCCATTTTCCTGTGCATTTCAGACTATCTTCAAAATTCTGTTGCTGCAGGAGGACCTGCACACGAGCAAGGCCCAGAGCTCATTTGCCTATTTATCCATCTGCCTCCCAGGACAGATGCGGAATGAGCTGCGCGCCCCTGATCCTAGGGGATCAGGATTCTCCCTTCCTGCAGCGCCTGGTGTCTGGCCTAGCTTTGGAGAAGCTCCTTCTGGCTCAGGTTATGTCTAAACCCTCCTCACAACCACCCTGTGCTGGGTGCAGATTAGGCCAAGTAGCACTGGAGCAGGGAAGGAGACTAGAGACAGTGTTTTTAAGGATTTTAAAGCCTGCTTAGCCTGTAGACAGCAGGGCAGAGGGTTGCAGCCCAGATCAGGTTTTTGAGTCTGGTTTGTCACACAGGAATTGTCAGAAGCATTTGAGACTATGTTTTTATACCCCTCAGGAACTTGCTGATCTTGGCCAAAAGAGCGTTTTGACCCAGCTGCTGCTTTTGCCCCCAGTTCATGGTTTGAAGAGACACAGAGCAACAGGAGGCCCAGCCTGCAGACACACTGAGGAGCACCCAGGGGCAGCAACCAGTGCCCGGTGCAGGCAGGGCTGCAATCCCTTCCGAATCCCCTTCAGATCCCTGTGGGCACCAGGTGATTCTGATTATCAACCCTTTAACTGAGGCATTTCAGGGGGAAGACAGTCTGATGCAGCTGAGTTTCCCAGCTGGCCTCTCCAGGGTGAAACTCCTGCATGAGGCGATTCAAAAGAGGTGCCAAACTCTGCCTCTCTCCATTGCCTCTGGCACAGCCTCCTTTATGCTACTAGTCCTGAGCTCACACAAGAGGCAACAGCAAGGTGAGGTGTCCTTGCTTGAGAAGGTGGGGGTTAACAGAGCACACAGCAGCTGATTTTTGGATACTAAGAGTTATTAAATATTTCTGTCTGAGAAAGGGCAAGGCGTGGAGCCCTCTTTCAACAATTCTGTAGGGATGCGCAGTTTTAGACATTCCTTGTAGGATGTTTTTTGCTAAATGTTCTCAAAGTTACCCTAACTGTCCATGACCAAACACCCTGCCCTGTACCTGGGGGAGATTAGACTTGCTTGTGTAGTTCAAGCTCCACTCCTGTTTATGGTGGAGATTTGCAAATAAATTAGTGGGTTTGGATGTCCAGCTCCTAAAAGACAGTTATTTTACGAGGATATTGAAAGTTTCTGTTTGAGTAGGGCTGCTCTGGGATGTCACAAGGGGAGTCAGGAAGAGGTTTTGTTGGAACCAACACAAATAACCACCCTGGTTGCTCCCAGCATGCTCAAAGGTGCACATTGCAAGGCCATTGACTTCAAGCAGAGACAGCAGAACATAATTATATCAATCTTTTACTGAGCATTCATAGGTCTGAATCTGTTTACATCAGTGCAGCCTTCAGTGATGTGAGTTCATGCCTGTGGTCCCCGGGGTGCTTTGGATGAAACTTCCCTCTGTGCCGTTTCCCTTGGTGCCATTTGATAAACAAGCTGCTTGCCCAGGTCAGTGCTGTGCTGGGGTGACCCGCAGCTGCCCAGGGCAGCCATGGACGGGGCACAGTTGGCACTGCCAGCCCATCAGCATCCGCCGTGCGTTTGGAACGAGGGATTCCGGGCCGTTTCACGTACCGACCAGCAACACAAGTTGTTTGCCTGGATAATACAATGCTCATAGCAACGAGTTATGGAAAATCAGATGGGGAGAGCTAATATAATTTCGAAATGCCAGCTCTCCTAATGGGAGATGTGTAGGCTAATGCTTTGAAGGGGCAGGGGGTTGTTCATTTTAAAGTTTCTCCATCCTTTTGCACTGCTGCAAAGTCAGAGGGGGTCCAAGAGTGCAAGCTCAAGCAGGCAGGAGAATCAGACCCCTGAGGTTATGATGAAATGAGTTCCTGCCCAGGAGGCTCTGTAAGACCTTCATCTTCTCCGCTTACTGAGTGTCTCGAAGCTTTTGAGGGAGAGGAAAACACTTAAAATGTGACAGTTGCTGGCGGGTGGGTGCCCTGTAATCTGCCCTTAAAGCAGGGCAGGGGGATGCTGCTGGTGACGGGCGAGTGGAGGGGCTGAGGAAACGGGCGGCTGGGCTGTGCGCGGGTCGAGGCGCCCGCTCCGCGCGCCCTTCCTCGGCCGTTATGTTAAAGCAGCTCAGGCCTGGGCAGGGAGGTGGCGGCAGCAGCATTTGCAACAGCCTCAGCCCATTTCCCCGAGTGAAAAAGCAACCCACAAAAGAACTCCCTAAAAACAGTGGTCATGCTGCGGTGTGAAATGAGCTCTGGTGTCACCCCCTGCTTCCTGGGATGGCAGAACCACGTGGCGTCCGTTGGAGAGCCCATCGGCGAGGGTTACCTAAGGGAACAAGCAGTTCAGTGGAGCAGGTGTCACTGGGCCAAGGGGGACAGGTAGCCCCAGGGCTGCTTGATGTCCTGGTTGGGGACGGATGTGGCAATAGCTGCTTGTGTTATAGTATCTTTACATTACACTCCATGCTGATCTGGAGCATAAGGGCTCGGTGCGGCCGCGTTGCGGCTCTGAGCCACGTGCTGCAGCCGCTCCGGCTGGTGTCAGGGTCTGAGAACATCCAGCTTGTTAAACGCTCTGAATCTATGAGGTTTAGTGCTGAATCCCCTAGGATTTTGGACGTGCCTGATGTGTTCTGCTAGGATAGAGCCAAACAAACAAATGTTCTGGTTCGTAGCTGCCACTAAATGGCAAAACATCCAGGGGGAGTGCAGGAGAAGTTAGACACTTTAAACTGGAGTACCCGCTTTTGGATTTTTTGGCCAAATTCAGCAGCAGTGACTTATTGGTGACATCCCGTGGGATTTCCCTGGATGTCCCCCTGCTTTGCAGCCTCCCCTGTTTTGAATCGCCCGGGCCCTCACCCCCTGGCTGCAGCTCTTCTAGGCAACGCAGGCACCATGTCCCGGAGGAGCTTCTGGAACCATTTTACCAGGGAGCTGATCTCTTCCAGCAATCCCCACAGATGCTGGAGCCTGGAAAAGCAAAGTCAAAGCAGGCAGAGCATGATGGCCAGCAGACAAACGCAGCCAAGCGCCAACAGCAAACGCCCGTTGCAATATTCTTCCTCCCTCTCTTTCACCAACCTCGTGCCGTCTCCCCACAGCCCCGCTCCTCTCGCCCTCTGCCTCCACACTTGGCCAGATCTCCACTGCTGATGCCCAGCCCGTGGTTTCCTCTGCCCCATCCCATTACCAAGACTCTCTTACCCCTTCCAGACCAAAGCTGGCAGCTTGTACGGTTGTAAGAGGACTTTGGAGAGCGGATCCTGCAGTCTGAACTGCTGCTTCCTCCACTGAGCCAGACCTGCGCTCGTGAGTGGTGGCACAAAGATCAGCCGTGAGAAGCAGCCCAAGAAATGCAATAATTGCTCTCATCCAGGAGCTCCCGCTGCAACTCAACCCATGGAGACTGGAGGCCAGGCCATGATCCAGCCTGTCCCGCTCTTGCAAGGCCTCTCTGGGACGGCACCTGCCCGTGGTTGCCCAAGAGCACTGGTGGCCTTGCTAAGAAATAAAAAGCCTCATCATCCCTATGGCCTTCTGGCTCCGAGAGGGAGAGAGGCAGCCAGTGCCCTCATGGAATCTGCCACGAGGCAGATCTAGAAATAATATATAATATCTTAAATATAACACTGCTCCATTCCAAGGCGGGAGCAGCTCCCAGGGGCCCCTGCTCTTCCCGCACATGCTGGCAAAGCGGAAGTTGCCATCGAAATAGTTCGTGCCGAAGGCGTCTGCGAGGCACAAAGGAAGGCGCTGACGTCCCCGGAGGTGTCGCGGCCGCCTGGGCGATGCTGCCGGCAGCAGGTTGCGCTTTCGGCCGCCTTTGCGGTCTCGGGGGGAAAACTTACCGTTCCTGCAGAGGAAAAGGGCAGTGTCCTGATAGCCCTGGAAATACATGTCATCCAGGACCTGCGAGGAGAAAGAGCCGGGCTCGCAAAGGCGTGCTGCGTCGGGGCGCTGGCGGGATCGCTGGGGAGGGTCTGGGGCTGAGTCCTTCCAGGGCAGGTGGTGGAAGGTGCTACCAAAGCGCTGGAGCTTGTGAGACCGTCTGCGGTGTCTGCCCTGAGGTGCAACAGGAGTGGGCACTGCCCCAGGGCTGCTCCCCTTGCAACCCCATCAATCCGCAGTGGGGATAGCTGCGAACCTTACGCCTTGGGTAGGCAGGTTCAGCACTGATTTGCTTTACCCAAAACAGAGCTGGGAAGGAGACGGGACGGGCTTACCACGGAGCTGGGTGGAAAGAGCGCGTAGCTAATGCGGCACAGGTTTTCTATGGAGATCTGAATGCTGCCGTTGAAGATCTGGAAACAGTAGAAGATGGCAGGGCAGTCGCGCGGACAGATATCGAGCTCCCCTGTGAACGGGGACACCGTGATCACGGCCTCCTCCAGGCTGGAGACGGGCTGCAGGCCGGTGAAGCCTCCGTCCACGTAGCGCTGCGGGACAAGAGCAGACGGAGGGGGCGTGCGGAGAAGAGGGTTGCTACAGCGTCACCAAGAGCCAATTCCAGTATGTCCAGTCTTCCCACTTGCAACAACGTCTCTTCCCACCTCTCACCCTTGATCCCTGCATCTCCCAGCTCCTCCCGGCACCCTGCCCATGGCCCCAGGCCTGGTCTTCAGCCAGGAGCAGCTGCAGAGACCCCAGCCCCAGTGAGAGAGGGGCCGTGAACCGAGTCTCTGCCCTTATATCCTGAGGCTATGATGGCACAGCAGCTTGGAAAGGGTTAGCTGTCACACTGAGCAAGGTGCTGTAATCCACAGCAGTTATTAACATAAAAATAGAACTTTTGTTCACACAACTTCATGAGATTGTTCCAGGAGTCACTAGCTGGTCAAACATCACTGAATTTATGGTGTTGTAGAAACTTCAAGTCCTCCATCTCAGGTTTGGTCTCGTTCTGTTTTTCTTGTGAGCTCAAGGAGTAGGAGACCCACATTTAATACCTCGCTTGCAAACTCTTGCAAAATAGAGGACTGGCTTGGCAAGAAAAATATCAATTGTTCGATTCTGACAGAAATCTCCATTTACCACCCACCTCAATGGGATGTGAAGTTGCAAAGGCTGCAGCTGATCCCATTAAGTGCCCTTGAGATGAAGGAGCAGAGAGCCTTGCATAGTAATGTCATAGAGTTCCAGGACTCAGGGAACATCTTCTGCAGTCTGGGTTAAGGTGCAGATCTGGGCAGGCAGCCAGTTATATACAATACAGGTATATCTGGGGGATATATCTGTTTTATACCAGCTGCAAAACTGCTCTCAAGGCTTTGTAGGCCTTGTTACGCAAGCAGGTTGCAACACATCAGCCCTGTATTCTACTGAGGGGTAGCTGCAAGCTCGCTGCAATTTGTTGTCTTATCGTGGTGATTCACAGCGTGTGAATGTGCATGTGCCTGGGGGAGGATTCCTCTCACAGACTTTTGGTATTCCCATCATATTTGTCCGCGCCTGAGCTAATGGAGACATCCGCACTGCTGACAAACCCTGCCCGGGATAACCGGATCGCACGTCCCGAGCGTGGAGAGCGCCGTGTCCCGGCACCCAGGCCCAGCAGTGGACGGAGCAGGAGGAGCCGACTCTCCAGATGGCGTTGGACAAAGCTGCAAGCTTAGGTTGCAATGAAGAATGTGCCTCAAGGTACCTAAGAAGATGCCTGGACATTTCCTTCCCTCTCTACTCAAGGGAATGTCAAGTTTATTCCCAAGAACACACCGCTGAGAGCATTGGTAGCGTTGGAAAGAGCACTCACCACACCTCGGTAGGACGGAGGGATGAATCCGCAATAGATGGGGAGGAAGCAGCTGCACACGATAGCCTGGGGGAGAGCGGGATTACAGAAGGGTTGCAGAAAATGTGTGTGTTTCCAGGGAGGTTTTTCTGAACAAAGGGCTGTTTCATTCAGGACATGCAAATTCAGGCGAGACAAATCACCTGGTTGCAGGTACCGCCTGGGCTCTGCACACTGCTGTGTAAAGAGGAAAAGTTTCAGGAAGGCCAAAGCACCTCATTTTAATAAGGCCGAAAGGCTTCTCTTGGTAAGGGCATAGCACATCATTTTCACTGTATAACTGCCAGCAATGTCACAGTTCTCTATCTGTATTTCCCTGTCCAAACGCTGCTCTTTGGCCTTGGGAAGGTGAAACTTTCAGGTCATTTTTCATTCTTGGAGGCTTTTGACAAAACCAAGACACTGTCTCAAAACACTTTGACTCTGCTGGGAGTTTTAATGTGGCCAGACCATCCTGCTGGACAGTTTGCAACGATTCCTCCCCACTTGCTTGAGCTGGGAGTCACTCTTTGTAACCAGCGACAGGGATGGCTGGGGTGAGCCTAGGGCAGGCACCGCTAGTGGAGTTTCAGCATCTCCGTGGATTTGCCATCCTCTATCATCTCCCCAGGACAACAAATCCCTGGTTCCCTTGGCGAGCTCCTTTGGGGTTTTACACTGGGATTCTTCCTCCAGCAGCTAATTCACAGGTTAATCAGCTGTTGGTGGTTTGGCAACCCAGACTTCTAATGCAGCACTGACCTCCCAGGAAAGTGCAGAGGCAACGAGGGAAAGTCCTGCTGAGAGGGGGAAGGGGCAGCACAACCAGCTCTTGGCCAAGGAGAGCCCCACGCAGAAGGCTCGGAGGACACGTTCACATGAACCCAGCTCTTTGCAAGGAGCCACTAGCACTTGCCAGAGCTCAATAACACGTCAGCTTGGGATTTCTGAGGCTGAAAGCAGGATCCTGCCATGCTCTGGCCCCAACAGCATCTCCCTCTGCGTTCCCGTCCCCTGCAGCCCTGCGGAGCTCGCTATGAGCTCAAGTCATCAGCTCCAAAAGAGCAGCAGGAGATCTTCTCACAGGCCCCCGAGGAAGGTCCCTTTACCTGAATGAGGTCCTCCTTGGAGCTGAACTCGGAGACCATGACGTTCTGGCCATCCACCACCCGCGTGAGGGAGATGTGCAGCCTCCCCGAAGCCACTTGGTGGGAGTTCTCGGGGAGCGTCCTCTGCAAAAGGCTCTTGAGATTCTCCACCAGGCTGCACTTGGGAGACAGAGGGCCCAGGATGGTATTCCTGATTTTCCTTCTGCTTGCAAAGATAAATTCCTTTAGGTCATCTGATGTAAAAAAGAAAAGAGAGAAAAAGTCATCATTTATGCTACCTTAATGGATATATTTTAACCCTGCCCCAAATTAAAGCCCTTTGCTGTCAGCAGCAGGATGCAGTAGGATCTGATACAGTAGCTGAACATTTTCATAGAATCACAGGATCACAGAATGCTTAAGGTTGGAAGGGACCTCTAGCGCTCATCTAGTCCAACCCCCTGCACACGCAGGGTCACCTAGAGCACGTGGCACAGGACTGCGTCCAAGCGGGTTTGAAGATCTCCAGAGAAGGAGACTCCACAACCTCTCTGGGCAGCCTGTTCCAGTGCTCTGGCACCCTCACTGGGAAGAATTTTTTCCTTAAGTTCATGTGGAACTTCTGGTGTTTCAGTTTGTGGCCGTTTCCTCTAGTTCTGTCGGTGGCCACCAGTGAAAAAAGGCCAGCCCCATCCTCCTCACTGCCTCCCTTGAGGTACTTCTAGACACTGCTCAGGTCCCCTCTCAGCCTTCTCTTCTCCAGGCTGAACAGGCCCAGCTCCCTCAGCCTCTCCTCA
>NW_010580841.1:4091-14241 GCF_000705375.1 Tinamus guttatus | reverse complement strand
CGCGGAGCTCCCCGGAGCTGACGCTTTGCTCGTATTATCCAGAGCCTCTTCCAGATCTGATGTGTTGGGTCCCTCCTCCTGGTCTTTCCTCGGGCTGATTTTGGAGCATGAATAATTGCAGAAGTCGCTTTTTGACCTTTGCAGCTTGGCTGCCCTTTTCCCCCCGGCTCTCTCCTGAGCTCTCCTCTTGGCAGCCAGGGAGCTCTCGCAGCAGCTCAGCGAGCGCCTCACATAGATTTCCAGCACTTTTTTCGCCCCTTGTCTGTCCAGTGAGAGGATCTTGCCCGATGGGCTCCTCCCCTGGTCCCACGCTGCCATATCCACATCCATGGCCCGTTCCTTCCTGCAGAGGAAAACATTTTCACTAGGGTTTTCGCTTTCCTCGCCACGCTGCTCGGTCAGGTTGGGCATGATGGAAAGAACCGCGTTTCAGACTCACCCCAAACACTGGTGTCCACGACTGTTTCGGTCCTTGGTAAATGATCAACCCCTTTTACAATTGTTATCTAAGCCCTCCTTATCTAAGCCATGTGCACAGGGTTTTATGATGCTATAAACTGGGCTATAGACGCTCCTGATGGAGGGAGTGAAACTACGGAGCAGGGGGACAAGTCTCAGAAGGAAACCTCCCCAAAGCTGCCTCCCAAAATTGGGTCCCGGAAGGTCAACGCTGGTCCCTCCTGGCTGTGCAGGACCCAGCCGGTTTGCAAGGGTTTAGTGCAGATAATGCAGGGTCTGCTTTGAAATCAAAGCCTTTCTAGACAAGCCAAGGCTGGACTCCAGGTTTCTCACAGCTGCTGAAATGGGTTCAAGCAACCCCTGCTCGCCAGGACCAGGAGCTTCCTTGGAGAAAGCGACGTGGGAGCAAGGGAGGAATCTCCGCAGGCCGGGAGCGACGCCAGCCGCTCCAGGTCGCTGCCGCGCACACATGCACCCAACCCACCGCGATCCCGTCTTTCTCGGGATCAAGAAGATCCCTCGGGATCCCTCGGCAAAGAGATTTCTTGGGATCAAGAAGGCACGTTGTACCCATCCAAGGCAACTACCGCGCACACATGCACCCAACCCACCGCAATCCCGTCTTTCTCGGGATCAAGAAGTCAAGTTGTACCCATCCAAGGCAACTCCAAAACCACCCAACAACCCAGGACACTGCCATTAATAAATCATTCCACTAGATTTCATCACAGCAAAGCAACAATCCCCTCTGCTTTGATTGATTCCAGCACAGCGATCACACATCATTCTTATCTGCTCTTTTGTATTTACCTTTCCGTTTGTAATCCTGCCTGTCCGGACATAAGTCAAGGTGGACTCCTTAACCGCAAGAATGGAGAGTGCTCAGGCTCTCCTGGGAGCTGGTGTTTTATATCCCAGACCGGTTGCTTGGTGAGTAACTCCTATTTTTAGCAGCCATTCAGGCATGAGAGAGCGACGCTTCCGTGTGGAGTCTCCGCCATCTCCTCCCTCGTGGCGGGAAGATACATCACCCATATCTGGAAGTCAAGCGCGCGTGAGTTTCACTGGAGGAGAAAACAATTTCCTTATGACAAATAGCAACAAAACAACATAAGACATCCATATCACCTCCTGCCACGGCTGCCCTTTGAAACCAGCTATCTAAGCCATGAAACCAGCTATCTGAGCCAGCTGGCGTGTTTTCCGCAGGTGTGTTGTCATGGCTGGGCTTTGTCAGGTGGTTTCTGGGAGAAAACCAGAGCAGTCACGTCTTCCTCGAGGAAAGGAGCTTGAGATCCTGCAGCCAGGTCTCCTCACACAGGCCCCTGGAGCCGCCAAGAAACCCCAGGCCTGAGGCTGCTGCAGGGCCTGAGGGAGCTGGGCCTGTTCAGCTGGAGAAGAGAAGGCTGAGAGGGGACCTGAGCAGTGTCTAGAAGTACCTCAAGGGAGGCAGTGAGGAGGATGGGACCGGCCTCTTTTCACTGGTGGCCACTGACAGAACTAGAGGAAATGGCCCCAAACTGAAGCACCAAAAGTTCCACAGGAACTTAAGGAAAAATTTCTTGACAGTGAGGGTGCCAGAGCCCTGGAACAGGCTGCCCAGAGAGGTTGTGGAGTCTCCTTCTCTGGAGATCTTCAAAACCCGCTTGGACGCAGTCCTGTGCCACGTCCTCTAGGTGACCCTGCGTGTGCAGGGGTTTGGACTAGATGAGCTCTAGAGGTCCCTTCCAACCTTAGGCATTCTGTGATTCTATTCTATGATTCTACAAATCGCTCCAGGGCGCAGTGTAAACAGGAACGTTACCCGTGAAACCCATTGCTGGCTTCAAACACCACCCCAACCACTGCCAGGGAGCACAGAGGCAACCCGTGCGCATTTCAAGATGAGTCCAGTGAATCCGTGGTGCTTCTTGCGCTGGACATCACCCTGGCGCGGCGCTGCCGCAGGCCGCTCTCTGCCCTCCTCCCGGCCATCTTGCCATCTCATGGCCAAACCGGGCACTGCACCTTGCCAGGGCAGCGAGGGGATGAGGAGGCCGCAGCGGGGCCTGTGCCGGGCAATCCGCAGCAGCCCGGGTTGGGAAAACACGGCAAGACGCCAGCGCAACCGACCCTTCGTTTCCTGTGTTTTTCACCTAGGATGATGTGCTGATCATAATAAATGATAAAAATTATCTTTTCCTGGATAAAAATGATCTTTTCCAAATGAGCCCATATTTATTTTCTTTAGGTCTATTTGTACAAACTTTGGGGCCATAATTTCCTATTAACTCTCCTTCTCCTTACCCTATATTAATGAATCAGTGTCTGGTATTGATTAGGGTGTGCCTAGCTCTGTTTTTTTTTTTTTTTTTTTTTTTTTGGTGTCCTCATCCACTGCTGCTAAATATTTACTTCATCCCTCAGGTGGGAGCTCCACGCTGCTAAGTAGCATTTGACAATGTCCCTTCATGAGAGGGCTGCATGCAGAGGGTGAGGAGGCTCACAGCCCATTTCGTTTTTCTCTCTGCATCACCAATCTGTATAACGAAGAGGACTTTGGCTTAAGGCCACTTTGACCAGGGCATGTCCGCTGTGGCACTGGGACATAGCTCGGCCATCTCCAGTTTGGAGATGTCAGTGTTGGAGATCCGAGGATGACCCCAAGTCCCATCCCTGTTTACGGAAGCCTTCCCATGGTTGCACTTTGAATCACTGTTGTCTTAGGGCCTTTTCCAGGCCTTTTCTCTTCGTAAGAGTGTTTTTCTGGGCACAGCCTGACCACAGGCTAAGCAAAGCAAATCCAGTTCTTAGCAGGGGGTTGCTGGATAAATCTTACCCTAAATTGTGATTCTGGAGCCAGTCTTTCATACTCATTCAGGTCCCTTCTGGCATGTTCAAGCTCAGTGGATGAGAGACATAAGAAAAAAAATGCTTGCAGAAGACCTTAGCCAACCCCAAATCCCATGCCCACACGGGGCCAGAGCTGGGGAGAAAGGTTTTGAGATCTGAATCCAAAACTGTCTGCTTTTCTCATCAACACAGGGGGAAAGAGGAAACTAGCAGGCAGAAAGTCATGTGGAGAGGGCACAGAAATATGAGATTGATATCTTCAGTTTAGTGCTGTTTGAAGGAAAAAGCAGAACTGAAAATGCAAGGACACAGCATAGGGGGAAGCTCGCTTTGTTTACAGGAATTTGTTCCAGAAAATGAAAAAACAAGGGGAAGGAAGAGCCTTGCATGAACTATGAGCTAAAATGAGCAGAACCCTGAAGTCAACCATCCCCCAGATTTCTTGAAAACAAGGCAGCCAACAGGCTGCGGCGTGGGAGGCTGAGGTTGGACGTCAGGAAAAACCTCCTCTGTGGAAGGGTGGAACAGACCTCAGAAAGTCCCCAAAGAGGTGGAGATCTCTGTCCTTGGAGGTTTTGAAGACAGAGCCCTGGCCAGCCTGATGTGGTGTTGGTGACAATCCTGTTTTGAGTGGGAAGGTGAAGTAGATGCACGAAAGGTTCCTTCCTGCCAACACTTAAGTGATTCTGTGAATGGGAAACACCAAAGCCGAAGGATCTGCAATGTCAGATGGGAGTCGAGATGCAGGTGTTGAGGGGCAGCCACTTCTTACGATTGGACTTGATGGTCTTTTCCAACCATCATGATTCTCTGATGTTTCCCCCACGGGCCAAGCTTTGGGTAGACAGCACAGAAGGTTGTGGGACCTGCGGGGCCCAGCAACCTCCGTGGGCAGCTCGGTCCACTTCTGCAGTGTGTCTCCTCCGAGAGGGTTGTGGGCAGCAGCCTCCAGAGCAAACCCGCTTTTCCTGCAGCCCAAGGTTTGATTTCAGCCCACTTTCCTCAGGGGATGAGTGATGCAAGGTAGCGGCGCCAGTGGGTGTTGTGTTTGCAACACCCTGGTCTAGACAGCGCCAGGCCGCTTCAGGCACCTCTGAAGCAACTACAGAGACTTTCAGGAATGAAGTGTGTGGATCTCAGAGAAGGCTCACGTGGAGCTCCTGCTCCACCGCCCTGGACTTCAGTCCCCAACTTGTTTGTGCCCTTCCTCGCCGCACGCCCACGCCGACCAGCCCCGGTGCCCGTGGCGCTTACTCGTGTTTACCGAAAGAGACGGGTCCTGGTTCCAGGAAGGCAACGTGTTTACCGTGCTGCTGCGTCCATTTGCTGGCTCCCACTGCCGATGGGAGGCACCGAGACGTGTCCTGGGAGCCCTTTCTGGGTCCTGGAGAGAGCCCAGAGCATCATTGCACAAGTGAACTTTGCTTCTTGCGCCCCAAGAAACCTCCGGCCTGGCTCACTCCTCAGCCGTGGCTGCAGTGAGGATTGAACGTATTTGGCAGCTTCCCAAGCGGGACAGGAAATCCCCGCTCTTTAAGTCCAGCATGATCCTTAGTCACTGCTGGAAAAACAGGTGAACTAACAGCATCCCACGTGGATCGGCACGTGGCGTCCGCACACACCGGGATCCCCCCGGCCGCTTTCGCCATGGCCCAAGCCCTGCCAACCTGAGCAGTTCCTGGGCCTTGGGCCGCTCGGGAGCCTTGGAGCGTGTTTCCACGTCAAGAAGGCAGGTGGGATGTCTCGTTAGGAGAGAACCGAGTGAAACGCAGCCACGTGTGCGTAACCCAAGAGCGACACGGGGCCAAGCGGGGACAACTTCCAAGGAATGAGGCTCCTTTCCTTCCAAAGCTGGTCCTTGTGGCTGGGCAGGCCTTACGCTACTTGCCTACATGGGACTAGATTTCAGCCCCTCAGTTCAAAAAATCTCCTTTTCATCTTTTCCAAGACAAAAGGCACCTTCCATGGAAGGATCCTGCAGCTCAGGCTCCCTCCTGCTGTGACCTGCAGGCTGGGCCTGGCACCGGCTGCAGCTTTGGTGGGTCCTGGCACCCACCACCCCTCTCCTAGCAGAGATTTTGGCCTCCCTTCCTTGCTAGCATCTCCCAAAGGCAGAGCACTATGTTCGTTTACCCCCTTTCAGCACATCTGCCTCCTCATTTTCCTCTGACTTGGAGGAAAAAACACATTTTGCTCCTAAAAAAAAAACCATATTCCTCTCAAAAAAAACCCTGTATAGGACCATATAGATGCGTATGGACCCGTTTTCCATCCCCCAGAAACACATTTCCCACCCAGAAAAAGCCATCAGCAAAACACAAGGGTTTTGCTGCTGATTTTCTGGAAGTGAAACTTCCCAGTGAAACTGTTTCTGGAGAAGCCTCCGAGTGCTGCGTTGTGCCAGGACACGCTGGTGCTGGAGCTGCAGCGAGGGCCTGCGCCTCCCACCACGGGGAACCCACTGAGCTCCTCAGGTGCTGGAAGGCAGGCAAAGGAGCACGTCAGGAGCACAAAAGGGGATTTTCCAATGCGAATGGGAACTTTGCTCTTTTGGAAAAGTCAGATCGATTTCTGAGCCAAGAAATACAGTGAGAACTTAGGGCAACAGACAAGAGAGGAGGAATGACCCTCTTTGGAACAACCAGGTGATTGGTATAAACTATTTTGGTAGCACCAAGAGCCAGGATGGAAACCAGCGGGATTAGTTCTGTGCTGCTGCCAAACCAAGGTCTGCAGTAACTGCCCGTTTCCCAGCAGGCTGGAAACACGGCGCCGCTTTGGCTGCGTGGGCCCGGTTTTCCCCGTGGCAATAAAGCACCAGGTGCGTGGGCACCTTCACCCGATAGCTGCCGAGCAGCCTGCGCCCTCCCGCTCGGGTTTCCAGGCGCAGCAGCGCGGGGACAAGAACCCGGCTGCTCATTTGGAGCTGGTTACACGAGAGTTTCTGTGCAGGGCTCGTTCTCGGCGCAAACGAGGAAGGCTTGGGTTGCTCCGTTTCAGATTTCCAACCAGCAAGAGGCGGCATTTTCAGCTGTGCAGTCGCAGAATTTTATTTCCTCAGCAAAAAGTAATCAAAAATATTAACGGATATTTTCAGGTTTAAAAAACAAACAAAAAAATCTTCCTTCCAGCACTTCCTAACAATACCTGAGGTTAAAAGCCAGCTGTTTCCATGAGTTGCCCAAATACCCTATATTTTGCCTCACTGGGGAGCTTGCTTTGGGTATTTGGAAGCTGAGGGCAAATATTACACGTGCTGCATCCTCCTGTGCTGTGGAATGCAGCCCGGCTCCATGGATTTCACCAGCTCGCCCGGGGGATCCGAGTCAAGACGTGCCCCTTCCCGCGGCCCGAGAGCCAAAGTTGGCACCCAGGGCAAATGATGGTGTCCCTGATGGGGAGCGTGGGCATGTTCATTACTGCCTTGTGCTTATTATCTAAGGAGCTAATTACACAAAGCACCACGTGGAGGGAAAGGAGTTAAAAGCAGCTCTGGGTCTCTCCGCAGCCGAGGGCCGCGCGTCTCCAACCGGGCCCAAGGGGATCCGAGTCAAGACGTGCCCCTTCGCGCCGCCCGAGAGCCAAGGTTGGCACCCAGAGCAAATAACGGCGTCCCTGACGGGGAGCGTGGGCATGTTCATTAATGCCTTGTGCTTATTATCTAGGGAGCTAATTACACAAAGCACCACGTCGGGGAAAGGAGTTAAAAGCAGCTCTGGGTCTCTCCGCAGCCGCGGGCCGCGCGTCTCCAACCAGGCCCAATGCAGAGGATATTTCAGCTGGTTCCCACCCTCAATCCTGCAGCTCCACAGGGATCTGCCTGGTGAGTCCACACCATGATCAGGCCCGAGGCCCCGAGTCAGCCCAGCCCAGAACAACCGCTCCGGATTGGCACCGCGTGTGTGTCCGGAGCCCCCGGCCCGGCACCTTGGCTTTAAGGATGGAGCCACCTTGACCAGCAAGTTTGGACCTTGCACACAAGCATCGAGGTGAAGAAAGCAAAATAAAAACCACGTTCCCTTGCTCAGGGGGGAAAAGAAACAAGCAGAACCCAACCCGCCCATTCGCTTCGCTCGCTGGCTTGAAGGGTGATTTTGGTGTGCGAGTTTTGCTGACCAAGCCCCAGAGCTGCCCCAGTCTTTGCTCGGGACTTGGGAATCTGCGGCCGCCGCTCTGTGACCTTCTGCCAGCAAAGCCGGAGGCTCCGGCCCTTCACAGCGGAGTCCAAATCTGTGGGCGCTGCAGGTGGTCTCCTCGGAGAGCTCCTACGGTGAGACTTCCAGTGGGTCTTCCTGGAAATCCTCCTGCTCCTCATTCTCCAGCTGCTCCAGCTTGCTGGGTTTCTCGTGGATGATTTCCCCAGGAGTCTTCAGAAATCTGCAGGGCGTTTTTGGACGGTTTGAGCTGCTTGGCCAAACGCAGCCCCACAAGCGCCTGTAACTGCTCAAGCCGCTCTGTGCCTGCGGCCGCGGGCTGAGCACCCCAGCTCTTGCTCTACACCCCGAAGGCACCGAGCCCAGGGAGGTCAAGGGCATCGCACCTCAGCCCAGAGCCCGGCACTGGCATTTGAAGCTTTAGCTACGCCCAGGCAAGAATCCGGCATGGAAAATGGTGGGAGAAGCAATGAACAAACAGGAATTCCCTGCCCGGCTCCACAAGAGCTCCGCGTGGGGTGGATGTCCAACCTGCAGCGTGGGGCAGCCCATCCAGGCATCCCACGTGCCTGGCTCGTGCAGAGCAGAGGAGAGAGAGCGGGCACAAACCTGCTGGGGGGTTGCACTTCCAGGGAAAGAAGCAAACACGGAGGTTTTGCAAAACCAGAACCGACGCAGACCCTTTGCTTTAACCTGAGGGCCGACTTCAGCGCTCAGGTGCCGTGGGATTCCCGCATGCTGGTGGTGCCAGGTTCCTCACAGCACCATCCAACCGGGACCAGCCACGTTCTCCACCCCCAAAACACAGCAGGGACCCTGGTCTGGACCATCAGGGATCCAGCGAGATGAAGCAGCTGCCAACATCTGGAGGCTGCCAGTCGCCCACCGCTGCTTCATCCTACCTGAACAACAGCTTCTGCCCCGGCTCCTTTTTGATGATGTTGAGTTTGTAGTAATGTCTGAGGGCTCGTGACATCTTTTCATATGTCATGTTTACACGATTCTGGAAGGAGAAAAGAAGCCAGGGTTGGTTGGGGTTTCTTTTTGGGGCAGTAAACCAAGCATAAACGCCTGGGTTGGGTCTCTGCAGCAGCTGGGCCTCTCCGCAGCAGCTGCCCCTGTGTCAAACGGAGCAGGTTGTGAGCAGAGGACACAAAAGCGACTTCTGAAAGCCTGGAAATGACAAACTCGGTCTCAGCAGAACTTACCTTGTGGTTTCCCCAGAGCTGGGCAAGTCCATTGGGATTGAGGATCCGGAAGACTTTGGCTTCCTTGTCTTCCCACCTGATGTAGGGCTCGTAGCGGCTGTCGGAGAGGAGCTGGTAAACGTAGTCCCACAGTAACCTGCAGTCTGAGCGCAGAAGGAGCCGTGAGAACCGGCACGGAGCTCCCGCTCCACCACGAACCCCCCGTGAGGGCCGGGCAGCAACAGGACTCTCATCCTGGCAATACGGAGAAGAGCCCGGAGCTCCAGGGAGCACGTTCATTGCCAGAGCTCAAACTGCCTGGCACAACTAGCGTTTCTCAGGGGGGAAACTGAGGCAGAAACGCACTCACTGAAGTGGGGAATAAATGAAAGGGGGCAGAGTCAATGCAACCCCAACGCCGCTAGGAGCCAGGCTGCAGCCTCCTGTTCACCTGCGATCTTCCCGTCCGCCGGAGCTGCTGGGGAGGTGGGAAGCGAGCAGAGGGCGTCCGTCCTGCAGCCGCCGTCTGCGCCGGGGTGCGAGAGGTTGAGCGGCTCCTCGGCGCCGCGGGGGACGCCCGGGGACGCCGGCGCGTCCCGGCTCGAGCAGCTGGGCAGGGGGGAAGAGAGAGCGGCTGGGGCAGCCTCTGCGCCGCAGTCCAGCCCTGCAAGAAAACCCCGGGGCAGAGGAGCAGAGCCCGGCGCCGCTGGCTGCCCTGGGCCGTCGCCCCGAGCCCCGGCCTCGCACCAGGCAACGGCTGCTGCGCTCCGGGACGGGGGAAGAGGGAGACGCTGGGATTCCCCGGGAGGAAAAGAGCGCTGGAAGCTGCAGGAGACCCGGGGTGGGTTAGCGGCGCTGCTGGAGGAGAGGGGAAGGGGGAATGGGAGGGGAGCAGAGCACGTGCGCGCGATCGATCCCTTTGGGAAGCGCCGCGGCAATTTTAACAAGTTTGTCACCCCGCATCCACTGCTGGTGCCAGCGGAGAGGCCCAGGAGAGCTCCTGAATCCACCTCAGGGCAAAGGGAGCCCAGGCACGGGCAGAGCCGAGGGGCACTGGGAGCCGCGGGGGGCTGCAGGCGCCCCGGTCCTTGGCCGCTCGATGTGCCCGGGAGCAGGGGCTGTGGGTGCCCTCCAAGCAGCACGGGGGCCACCGGAGGAAGGAGGTTCAAACCCCCCGAAGAAGGTGCCCAAACGGAGCGGCTGTCTCCGAACACGCAGCCCTTGCTGCGAGGACAGGAACAGCATCTAGAAAGGACCCGAACCCACCCCTTGGTGCTGCCACCTCCCTAGCGCTCATTCCCCTACCCAAACCTAACGCCTCGCTCCTTCTCATCTTGCATCTCTGCAGGGATGACCGAGCCAAGAGGAGCACTCAAGCACAGCTCCTCGTGTCCCGACAGCCCAGATCTCCACGTCCTCTCGCTCAGAGGGGGGAACCTCGCTCAGATGTCAGACCTCCGACCTACGCAACGTGCGGGGCCGAGCACAGAGCTGCCCTCTCCGTCCTACCTTCCGCCG
>NW_010580837.1:234016-249030 GCF_000705375.1 Tinamus guttatus | reverse complement strand
AGCATTCTATGATTCTATGATTTTTTATGCACTGTATGGGTAATATGGGTGTGAATTCTTCTTAATAACAAATGATTAAGAGTTAAGGAATAAGGTACCTGCCCTAGTAGCATGCCAATTCATTTTCAGATTTTGCCCTAAAATCACCTATACTAAAAACCCATTTATGTGTGGGTCAAACACTCGCTGTGTTTGATGTCTGAGTATGCCTTGAATGTCTTGGAACTATTCACATAAATAAAATTAAGAAAGTGAGATAGTATTTAAAAAATTTTTACTCTCTGGTTTCAGATATTTAAAAGTAATGGTTAAGATGGTTACTGAATGAGCAATATATACTTCTCTTGGAGACTTTACACTTTTACATTTCTTTTAATTCTCTAATTTAGCCTTGGGTAATCTAGGCTAAAATTCAATATTTTTCACTTTACATAAAAGTCAAGACCAGGATGGGCCAAATTACTAACAGAAGGCCAATATACTCTTACACGCGAAATAAGAAGAAGCTGCATGGCATGCGATGTCTTCTCCACAAACATGACCTTGAGCAGTGTTCTTCCATCAGCATACCTCCAAGTTCATCTGTGGTTTCCTGAAATTTGCTAGACTTCTTTGTTTGTTTGATTTGTAGTCTACATGGTTTGTGGTTGCTTTATTTATTGAATGCTTAAAATTTAGATTCTTTCTCTTTTATTTACATAATTCTCCCACAAGGTAATCTCTATTGAGTGATATACAAGCAGTCACCATGCACAAGTAAAACAACATTTTATATTTTTTAAAGTGAGACTTTCAATATAAGCCGAGCTGTGTTAGTGCCAGCTTCCAACATCCTCTGCAGTAGACTGCACACTGCGGCAGGTCTGAACGTGGATCCAGAATCCAGTTAACATCATAATTTGAGCTAAAGAATGACTCCTGAAAACTACAGGAGGATAGCCACATCTGTGAAGCTGAGGTCTCAAACACATGTGCTTGGCAATAGGTTTTTATCAATTTTTGTCAACTCTTCTTCCCTTGAAAATCATTGTATTTATAGCAAAAAGAAGGAAATAAATGGACATCCTTTTCTGTGTGCTGAAATGTCTCACACTTTTTGTATCCACTACAGAAAAATAGACCCTGATTTTTGGCTATGATCAAGAAGCTTCTCTCAAAGATAGCACTTCTTGAGGTGGTACTTCTCAAGCAAGGGGACATTTTAGTTCTTCCCGTCACAATCTCTTCTGGGTTTGTATAGTTCCCCATCTCTAATCTATGTGTGCCTAAACAGCCTTGACTTTTAGTGCTATATTCCAACATCTTTCAATTCCACTGAGTCTTCATTTTATCTGTTTAGTGGCTCCCATGAGACAATTCATATACTGGCAAGATAGGTCCTGGATTAGAGGAATTTATTTTCAGGCAGGCCTGTGAAGTGTCAGTCATGCTGCTAGCACTAGACAATCTGAAACTGGCAAAATGTGAGGAAATCAAATTTAAAACTGGCACTTCGTCTTTAATTCACTGTTTTGTGTGCTCTAATGATATAATGTTAGAGCAACGTGAATTAATGTTGGAGTAGGATCAGACTTTAATCTGACTTATCTGTTTTTTGTCAGTTTAGTTTAACAGCGTGTTTAATTTGGAAGACATTCCTATTTACCTTAGGGAATTGCCTTGTAGTTCACTGCAGTATTTGATAGTGAAATTTGAAAGAGAAGACATCAGGATCTCCTTTCTTGTACTTGGTTATATCAATATTAGCACATCTCTTGGCGTACCAAATTAGTCTGTGATAGCCATGAGCTGATTGAACCTTGGACCCTCAGCACCAAAACTGCATGTCTCAGCTACACTAATGAAAAATTTTTGAACTAAGAACTTGTTAGTATCATTGATGCCAGCAACAGATGGTGAAGCAATCATTACCATTAGGATAATATATCAAGAGTCTACATTCTGCAAATATGGTTTTGCTCATATTGTTTTCCCGAGTGTGGTATACTCATGAAGAAAGCTCTCAGTATATTTTCCTAACTCAAAGTTTTGCTGGACTGATTTCAATTTGAACTTAGCAGTTGATTTATTTATACTCACTACATATTTTTTCCAGATATTGTCATCAGTACAATAGTTCAAAACCTTACCAAATGACCTCACATATTTTAGTCCATTTCATTTTTAGATGATTAAGAGGAACCTTATGTGCTATCTATGCTGGATTTTTGTCAGATTAGACAGTCACAGCTACAGTACCACAAGCAGAGTGATAAATAATATCCTCAAAAATTGAACATTATACTACCTATCTTGATCACTGATTATAACAGCTAACATATTATCTCCCTTGCAGGACCCATGCTTTCCTTAAATATGAATATCTGAAGCTAGCCAAAGAGAGCATGAATTAGAGGAAAAAATGTGAAATAAGGGTTTTGTGTCCATTGTACTACTGTTCTTAGATTTTTGCAAGTCACAATGCAAGATGAAAGACCTGTACAGATAGTACTCTTCTACAGATAGTAGACATGGACATTTATGAAATTGCTTGGGAAATAGCCTTTGACAGAGCATCTTTGCATCTCATAACAAAGTAACTTACACTAGCAATTCCTCTTCTAAGATTTTTTTTTCCCAGAAGTAGAGAGACAATAATAGGTAAACCTTTGAGTGGGGCCATCTCACTGGCTGAAATTAATATAACTGTTTCATGAATATCTAAAAGTTATAAGCATGCTTTCATGTACTGGGGGTCGGTTTTCAAATAAAATAGTGGAACATAAAATTCTATATATATTGGCTTGGATTTATTCATCAAAACACCTACAATTCTCTATTCTCAAAACCTAAAACACAGCAGGAGGTTTTACTTATTAACTCTGAACACAACAAAGTGTTAGTCAAACATGACATTTTACATATTTAACTTCAGGGACCAAGTTAGAGGATGTTAGTGTGTGTGTCTTCAACCTACATTTATTCAAAGGCATTTTGTGCCCTCTGGTGACCATTTAGAGCTCCCCTTTGCAAGGTTAGCTCCAGTATTTTTGATATAAATTCTCTACCTAACTATTGAAAATATTTTCTATTCAGACTGGGCTTGTAGCTTGTTTAAAAAAATAGCAGTTTATTGATCCTTTCTATATACTAGATAATCAAATGCATGTTATAGCAGAATTAATTTTCAGGTTGTATTCTCCTGTTCTACTTTTTTCCTGTAACCAAAGAACTTAGAAGTGATCAAATGAAGTAGAAATTAGGAAAGAATCATTATATCAGCTGCTTGATATAACTGCATTCCCTCACAATGCAAGAAAAATTGTATCGATGTACACAAATCATGTCACGACAACAGCATACCTTATATCATGAAAAGAAAGACGATTTCTATTCTAAAGAGCATAAAGGCATCCAACTCAATAAGCTTTTCACACATAAAAATGCTACATAGCCTGTGTCTTTTACATGTGAAGATCCTGTCCTACGGTGTCTTACGAGTGGAGGTTTCACTAGAAGCAAAGGTAGCCACATTTGAAAATGAATTATTCCACATTTCTAGTAGTATGCATAAATGAGAAAAGAGCCAGCAAATCATATCTCTCCTGGCATATAAATAGGTTTATGTATAAAAAAGTGACCAAATTTATAAATTAATGTAATAGTTTGAAAAATTGAAGATTATAAGGAAGGCACAATGTAGTTAACTAGAATTTAACTGGATATTTAGATTTGTCTTCATTGCTTTTGTGAACATTCTCATTTAGCAGTAAATCTTCCTTTTTTTGCTTTCCTACCAAAATAAAAAAAAAGGGGTATGGCATGTTGTCTGTCATATCACACTAAGGTATTGGTGTAATACTGTGGAGGGGAATCATCACAAACTGTTCTTTTTCCTCTGAGATTTTCTTTTATCACCCAAATAATATCCTGAAGTAAGATAAATGACAATTGCTCCTTACCTATAATACCCTGTCTTTTCTGTATCTTTGCAGTCTAGTATTTTTACTCACAATAGACACAATCAACAGTCTGATATCAACAGTCTCTTTGTGGGCAATTCAGAGCCCCATGAAATCAACCGAATTACTTTTTGTTGATTTTGGTAGATTAGAACCAGGCCCTAAACGAAAACAGTCGGGCCTACTAATACTGAGAAAAAAAAATCAGGCAGTATTTATTTCCAAATCTGTAACAGGAATACTACTTTTGGCAAGATTTTAATTTTCAAAAAACATTGGCCTACTCAGTGAGGATAAATAGAAGTTACTTCAGTTTTAAAATGTTTGGAGACTTAATTGATGTTTGCAAGAGTTTTGCGAAGGCGCAAAAGATGTTGGAGAGCACACAGAATTTTAGTATTGTTAGCAGGTCTATTCTTAATAACCTCCCCCTTGATAATAATTCATTAGCCCTCCAAGAATTCATCCAAGGCTTTTTAGTCAACACTTTCTCCTGCAATCCATATTAATTAGCAGTATTGGTCTATTGGTTCTACAGTATTTACCATTTTTCCCTCTGGTTTCACAACAGTGTAATTAAAGCATTCCTAAGAGAAATGATTAATGAATTGACCTGAAATGCCTTATTATAGATCCTAGACAACACTCAATTTTAAAATGTACTGCAAAATTTCTAGACATTGGCTGGAAGTCTATTGGTGCCTGGTGCCTGATTCCATCTCCTCAAAACACTGAAGACAAAGAAGAACAAAATATAAAATCTAAATTTCCCGCTACCTCTGTTTTCAAAATCAAAATCAAGAAGTGTGACATTACAAAGAATGGCTCATGTTGGAGAAACTTTTGTTTTTGTGAAAGATCACTTTCTAATCCTAGGGTAAGAGAAACATAAATATATTTCTACTTTCATCAGAAACTCCAGATATTGCCTTAAAGTTCTCATTATGGAATTTGCTTTTTTTTTTTTTATTCACATCACTGTTTGTGATCCTTGATACCCTTTCTGAACTTTATGTAAGCTACATCAGCAGAAAGCTTTTATGAGCAAAGTTCATTTCTTGCCATTATAAAAAAAAATTCTCTTATTTTTGAGACTCTGTATGTTTTGGGGGAAAGGAAAACACAAAGAGCCTGCCAGAAAACAGCCTCTAAAATAACAGGCAATTTTTAACACAGACAGTTTGGTTATGCAGACATTTTCCTGCTTACACTTCTCAAATTAAGATGAATAAAAACCATTCTTTTCACTATTTTTCATGTGCTGGATTCTTGTTACAGGATAAAAAGAGAAGCAAACAGATGTTTGTGGAATTATAATGGTGGAAAAGAGAAGATGCCATTCATGAATGGATCTGGAGGGAGAAGTGAAAAGGGTGGTAATATAATAACTTGAAGTTATATATATATATATATATATAGGGGAAAGAAATGAGAGCAACATAAACTTAATTTGGGAGCAAAGTTTCCTTGCTTGTTTTATATACTGTAAACATTAAAGTTTGAATTAGTTATCAATATTAATGTAATTTTAAAGGTTTTGCTTTTGGACTAGGCTCAGAAGAGGATTGTTTTACAATTTACCATGTACCTAATAAATTTATTTACTGTGAGATAAATTTCACATGTTGCCAAATAACGCGTTGTTTTCATGGTAATAATCAAAATCAGAGGAAAAGTGGAATTTTGTAAAAACTGGCAGATACTTGAAGATGACTGCACAATAAAATAATCCGAAAGCACCACATACATTTATGGTAGTCCACTGAAGTATATAGAAAAAATGTATCACACTGCCTAAGAATGGTAGGGTGTCCAAGAGTGTGGGAGTCTTCTCAGGTGTTATACAAAAAAAAGAACAAATCTGAAGTTTCCATTCACTAAGGCTAAATATTAAAAAGTGAGGGTAATGTTTTGAACTGCCCTAATTCACTAAATTTACAAAGACTGACAACAAATTTCAGAAAGATGAATGAGAATCGGGTTCCTTGTGTATTATCCACTATCCCTTTCATAGCTGAAACAATGTCTGTTACCCCCACTCCTGAATCATCCATATACATATACATTGCTCTGTCCTGTAAAGTTGGTGTTAAATGATCCCTGCTAAACCCAGTAGAACTTAAACCTTACTTGAATCACCAGAGTAACTCAATACAGTAAACTACCTTTAGCTTAGAGGCTGTGAATAGAATTTTAATAGGGCGATTTTTTTTTTATTCTTTGATTTCAATAAACAAACCAAAAACAAAACAAAACAATAAAAACATGAGCTTATATTTATAATTAAATTAAAAATCCCAAACTGAAAAAAAAATGAAAAAAAATCTTTGCAAGAGTCATAGTTCTATGTGAAGGCTGGAAGACGCTGTTAAATAATCAAGACTGACCAAATAAACAAACTGTTTTGTATCTCTGCATTGAATCTAAAATTTAACTAAATTATGTATTCCAGCAAGGCAATGAATAAGAGAATATTTGTGGAATTACTAAGATGCATAAAAAGCAGATGTATACCAGTTTGCTATATTGAGGCCTGCAACCTTTATCAGACCGGGTATTGTTTTCTAGGCAGGATGAAATATGTGAAAATTACTCTTCCCATTAAAAAAAAAAAAAGCTACTGGAAATAAGACACATCAAATAGTTCAGGAATGCTTAAGATATCAGAGTTCAGGAAAATTTTCTCTTTTTATCCAAGTTAACTCAGTATTCACGACATTGGTGTTAGTCCTAGGTTTAGTCTCCAGAGCCCCAAAGGTTGGTGACTTTTATTTTTAAGACTGAACAAGAGAAAGCCCCTAAGCAATATGTCAGATTAGATGCAATGACAGTTTTGGCTTTCCACAATCTTTTTCACACTACGGAGCTTTTCAGACTAATATCCATGGTTTTATGCCCAGCAGTGATGAAATAACTAAGCATACTACTCATTTAAGTTATTCTCAGAGTTGCAGTTTCCCATGTCTCTGAATTAAAAATTATATTTCTGCAATATGATAATTTATTTTCTTCAAGCTCAACTGTGATAAACTCTGCAATTCTGTTGATGTACTGAACAAAAACAGCCATTGATTTCAAGTCCATAAAGGGCAATACAAAAGACCTTAATAATTTTTTAATGAAAATAGTTAAATGATGTTGCCACTACTTTTTTTTCCCCGTTTCCTCCATTAAGAAACTGAAAAAAAAATGCAGTTCAGCTGGGGGACCTCTGAAGTTCAGGATGCAGAAAGAATTATTTCAATTGCGTGTTGCACTATACACTATACAGCATTGTTAAACATTTCTCATTTTATTAATTGGAATGACCCCAAGAAATAGAACCAGTGACTCCTGAATTTTCCAGAGAATGAATCTTTTCATTTGAACTAATGGTAAGTTACCCCCAGAAAATTGAGTTTGCCTTCATAATGAAGTTATGAAATCTACTGCTGAATTCATTAAATTGGAATAACTTTTATTTCATTATAGTAACAAACACAGCAAATTAATTTTCTCAACTAGGCATCAGTATGTGTTTTTTTAATAGAGAGTACTATTATGTGTGAACAATTAAAATCATTTACATTTGGAGAACATTGATTATGAATGATGTTATTAGCCCATTAATATAGCAAAACCACTCAAAACTGAATGTTAGAGAGTTGAAATTGTGCATTTAAACTAATAAGTATATTATGTGCAGATGCAGACAGAAGTCTGGAACTTTGGTACAGAATATTGGCTGTGACTGGCATATATGATTAGCAAATTTGCACTGTCTCTTAAGGTCTAATTAATGGCTATATTCTGTAAGGCAGAAAACTCCATACACATAATTAACCATTGTGTGCCTACTTATTGTTTTAAATATTACTTTTGCTGTATTTAATTACGTGTGAAAAATGGTGAATGGTGTCACTTTATCTGTGTAATCTTATCAAGTGATCTCTCTGACTGTCAAGAAATGCCAACATTTTAGTTCTTTACAAAGGAACACAACTTGAGGATGTACTATAGGTAATGTTTAACATGAAAATCTGGTCTTTTGTAGATTGCTATGACTTTTGTGTGTGTTTGTGATTATTTTCCTGCCCTTTTTGCTGTATGTAGTTGGATCTTTTGTCTTTAATGAAATGGGAAATGAAAACTTGGCAATTCTACCATGAATAATGGAGATATCGAGCAATGGGGAGGAAAGGGCAGACCTCCCTGCAAATAAGGTCCTTACTCCTTATCGCTACTAGACTCTTAAAGGTGTTCTACTTCAGATTCAGTATCATCAGGGTTAAAAAAAATGCTCCCATCTTTAGGCAGCCTCAAAAAATCAACAAAAATGGGAAATGAAAACTTGGCAATTCTACCATGAATAATGGAGATATCGAGCAATGGGGAGGAAAGGGCAGACCTCCCTGCAAATAAGGTCCTTACTCCTTATCGCTACTAGACTCTTAAAGGTGTTCTACTTCAGATTCAGTATCATCAGGGTTAAAAAAAATGCTCCCATCTTTAGGCAGCCTCAAAAAATCAACAAAAATATGAATTAATGCAGTAAGATTTCAATATTCTCCTTGAGGACTTACTTTGCCTGAAGGTATCTAGGATAGACGTGCAACAAGACATAATGGAAAAAAATGAGTATAATTAAACTATAATAATTCTGCTTAATAGCAATTTGTTGCACAGCCAACAATGAAAATAATTTTCTCTAGCTTGATGTATAGCTGAACAGGAAGGCTGGTGCTGTATCACCTGATCCTGATACGGCAATTTAGGTCTCACCATGTTATCACAGAAAAACAAAACTGCAAAATAAATCTTTAGAGGTCATCTTGTCCACTGCTTTGCCTGAAGCCAGGATCAATGATTCCTGGCAGATGTTCAGCTAACGTGCTCTCCATGACGTGGACACTAGCAGCTGTTTTTATCTCTGTCAGTTATTTAGCTCTTGTAGTTCCTTGGAAGTTGATAAGATGACTATTCATATGTCTAGTCCAAGACCCCTTACATCACTGTATGATGGTTCATGTATTTCCTTAGTGTGAAATTGGCATTTGCCTCTTTACAGTGGCAGGGATATGTAAGCCTAAGAATTATAATGACTATTTGTTTTACTAATCTGCCGTACCCTACACTAATCAATGAGAAATATTCTCATAAGTACTAAGGACTTGGTGAAATCTATTCCTGTATGAAAAACAGGTAGAAGGTTGTTCTGAGATTGCCATACTCAAGTAACACCTGAGTGAGGGAAGGAGCATATTTGTTTGCTAATCATTAGAAATTCCACTTTTGAAAAATCAAGTCTATTTTCAAGACATGACCCCTATTTGCACTGTAGCTCTGCTGGCAGCTGGCAGCTTCTGGGTATAAACCCACCAAGAGGCATTTTCCTTACACCCAGAACCCGAAGGTGTTTGTTCAACTGGCAGTTAGGTCTTCCTTTTCCCCTAGTCTCCTTCGTTCTCATTTTCCCTTCAGCTCTCAGAGAGGGATATTTTATTCTGTCACGTTCTTCCACAAAATGGCTCTGCTGTGAAGAAGCATACACTGCATAGAGCCCTTTGGACCTTCCCGGTGTCAAGTGATGGCCAGTAATCACAAAATATATTTATTATCCTAACTCCTTCTTATAATCTTTTTAGATGTATGTTGACTTGTAAGTTTGAACTTTCATAGTGAGCAACCAGGAATGGGAAAGAGCAGAGTCTGCAAGTGTGCATCTGCCTGGTGGAAGGGAGAGACACACTATGAATTATGGAATAAGGGAACAGTATTCACTTCTCTATCAAGACCTGGTGTTCATAATATGGGTTAGATTCATCTTCTGTGTCACTCACCTCTTCCAACCCACACAGCCAGCTGTGATGCTTTTGCTTAAAAGGGAGAAAAGGATGTTCTTTCTCAAAGAGAAATGATAAGGCCTTTTTTTGAATCAGAAGTTGGAGAAGAGTAAGGCTGTAATCATTTCAGGCGGAAACTTTCTTGGCGACACTATAATTTCAGTATCAAAGATGCACTTTTTGCACATACACTAGACGATTAGTGGGGCTATAATTTGACTAGCTCAGAAATCATGATAATCACAGAATTTTATAAATTACTTTTCTTTTCATTAACTTCAGCTTTTCCATGGATTAGTTTGAACCAGCTGTAATTTATCTAGGCTTTGGTCTTCTCCCTGCCCTGCAAGATAACTGCTAAACAGCAACATCTGCATGGAACAAGAGAGATGAGACTTCTCTCTCTGTTACAGATTGCTGCATTTTGTTTTGTTTTGTTCTGTTGTTTTGCTTAGAGTGTCTTTTCCTTGCAGACAGCAAAACAGAAGTAGCTGAAATTAATCTTTATGATGAATAAACAATTGATTCAATCCTTGTGAACACCCAGTAGGATTAGAGGGACAGGGAAAGATTTACACAAAGAAGGTGATTGCTCTGCAAGTCACACAGTTAAAAGCAAAACAAAATTGCTTGTGTATGATGCTGTCAGTATTTGCTGGCCTGGTGGTCACATCTGCCCTGCTTATGGTATTATGTCAAAAGGTCAGCTAGTGAGAATTAGTATCCTTCCACTGATGTCAAGCAGGATTCAATTCTCTGTTTGGAATATCTCGTGCAGTAAGAAAATAGACAAATGGCTGTAACAAAAACATACCCAGATAAAACATATATATCTCTAAATTCTACTTTTTATCTTTTTGAATATGGAAAAAATGTATCTCCCTCTTCCTCTACCTCTCACGCTTTCCTTCGAATAATAGTACATTGTGGCTGAAATCATACAGTGATGATAGTGAAGTTCTCACATCAGTGATCATCTTGCAAGCCAATGATAAGTTATTTTATCTCTGGCCCAGACTGCACTGTGATAAATTCTGTAACAAAGTGGGTCAAACAGATTATCTTATATGGTGTTCTAAGAGAACTATATGTGGTAAAACAGAAATAAATCACTCACAAAGTATTTAGATGACATAAAAGCATTGATAAGTTTATCTTGTCACTCAGCTGCTCTGATTAAAATGAAAATGGTGTTGCTATTTATGAATGAAATTTTATTAAATCTAGATTCTGAATTATTTCACTGTTTTTCAGTCTATGCATATAATAAAGGATGTTATACATATTAATAAAAGATATATGATAGTCTGTAAACTATCTTTTAAAAAGTTTTAAGTAACTTTTCTACTGCCTAGCAGTTCAAAAGAATTCGTGTGACTGCACTTGATGAAAAAAATTGTTGGCTATTAAAAATCAGAATGATGCTAAGAACTGTATTTACACATGCTAACAAAAATGTCAGAAGTACTTGAATTTTTCACACAAAAGAAAATGTTTACAATACAAGATACACTAACTCTTACTTCTGTATTTCCAAACCTTGTGCTCAGCAGAATAAGCCACCAAAGAAAAAGGACATCTGTTCATTTCAAATAATTACCTAGAGTACACTAAGTTACTGGTGATAAAATGCTAAGTAGGCATCAAAGATTTTTAAAAATCATTTGTAAGAAAAGTTTCAGCCAGTCCCTAAGTGTACACAAGGAGGTCTTATTAGGAAAGGCAATGTCCTTTCTAAGCCTCTTTTATTTTACACAAGAGCTTCATGAAATAAATTTGAAAATACCAATAGAAATTTTTGGCAAACTAAAACAAACATCTCCTTAGATTTTTAAAAAGATTGCTAACGAAGCAAAACAATTTACTTATATAATTAATTTATTTAATTTACTAATTTAATTAAGAAGATTAAGAAAATCAGTTTAGTACTTCTTGAAATTTATAATTTCACCAGTCTATAGAATATTTCAGAAAACTGAGACAGAAACCTATATCAGGTTTCTTCTTCTTTATATTTTTTTTCCACACTAGCAATGACTTCAGAAGTTCAGTCACTTCTGGTAATTCATCAGGGCCATTTTTATCCCGATTATCCAAGACCGATACTGGCAGCTCTAGCCTCCAGAGCTCCACTCCACATCCATTAATTATAGATTTTACTAAATTTGTTACTGAATTTGCCTCTGTACTGGTGCAAAATGACAAACCTGAAGCATAGCACTGTATGTTATTGACCAAAAGTGAGAATGAGTTGCCTCATATGTACAGTCCCTGTGTAATGCCTGTGAAATATGTTTCTTCTTCTACACATTTTATATTCTAAGCATTCCAAGTTATTGTTGGGAATGCTGGTTCTTGGTTATCGTTGACTACTAGCTTTCTATCATATGCTTATCCAATATTCTTTAATAGGTGGTAATTGTACCATCATACTCAATACCATTGTACCATCTTGTCCTAAATGGTCATATCTCATTTTTAGCATTCAGATAGAAGCAACTTACACAAGAGGGATGGCTCTAATTGCACTCCTCTCCTACTGGCATATCATATGTGCCAGACAAGTAGATGTGCTACACATTCAGCTGACAGTTAAAATGAAAGTCCTACCATTTAGTCTATAGCTTCTCTACCAATGAGTCACTTTAAGCTATCTTTGACCTATAAGAACAAATGTTGTTCTAGGTTGATACAAGAATCCTGCAGCTCCTGGATCTATTAAAGTCCAACTGTTTAAGGTGGTATTCTTTTATAGAAATTACTTTGAAAAGATCATGATGAGCCTTCTCTCATTCCTGCCTTTTGCAATTTTCCCTGATCCCTTTTATCTAATCTTTTAATCAATATTGCATGAGTTACACCTCCAGTCTCTTCCCATTATTTTCCTATTGTTTCTGAGCTGCTCAGATTCTTGTTTCTCACAATTTTACAAACTGACTCTTAGTAGATTCCATAGTCAAGTGCATTGTCCATACAAAACTCTTTACAATGCTTTTCCTAGCTTTCATTTTTACCCTTATCTGAAATCTTAGTCATGCCTTTTATTTCAAGACTGGGATTGTTAGCTCGACATGGGTCTTTCTTTATTTCATATAGTTACAATTTCTAATCTCTGGTTCCATTATAAGTTCCATGGATTCAGTTAACTTTCTTTAAAGAAGTTTTCCCCTGGTGAGTTATTCCCAGATAATTCCCAGATATCTTCTTCAAAAAAGTTTCAGATTATTTAAATTGGGTTTCTTGAAATGTGTCTTTGCTATTCATATTCTCAGTTGTGCATAGGCATGGCAATTTTATATACACTAAACACAAAATTGCTCATCCAGTCTTGCAGAACTGATAAGTGCAATGTTATGTACCAGCTATTAACCACTCTTTTTTATCAGCTTCCTGATACCTGAAAACTACAAGACCTCTCAGAATACAATTGAAAATAAACAGAAAACATGAGGAGAACTGCTAGGACTCTCTACTGTGGCATGTGCCTTATTCACACCATGGAAGAGTAGACATGTGGTTGCTCAACTCTTCCAACACTGCTGAGTGCACATCCACATCCAGATTTGTTTGTGAGACTAATTGCTTACTGTTTTTAAGCCACTGTAAAATGGTTTGAGTCCAAAATAGGTATTACTGGCAGGCTTGGAGAAAGTTTGAGATTTGGATGAACACAAAGAAGCAGGGCAGGAACATTGTCTCATAAGGAGACAATGTTAATATTTCTCTAGTTGAAACGGAATGAGAATTTTTTAATCCTAACATCCTTAACATCCCTCCCCTGTGAAGAGCTGAGAGCTGTGAAATAAGGATGTCTCTCCACAGTTCCTCTGAATGGGCAGGCAGACAGTAACAACCTGAGCTCTGAGAATCATACTAAGATCTCAAAGTTGCTTGGGCCTCATGGGGATATCAGAGTGATTCTCTGAGAAGGAATTTCTAATTTTTCTTCTGAATAGTGTAGGAAGCTGCATATCAAACATTTTGAAAAATATTCTTAAGGTTACAAAGCCTGGATCCAAAATACAGGCTATGTTAGGAGTAGATTGTTGAGAAAGAGTTAATTAGTTACCCTTTTTCAAGGCCCGTGTATACAATCTTTAACTACGTGGTCACGTACTCTTCTATTTTCTTCAAGAGAAGTGAGCCTTATCTGTACTGGCAGATAAAACAAGTGATTGTCTATATGCTTTCTGTCACTGATTCTTCCCTTACTGGAAAGACTTAGATACCAATTATCAAAGGGCAAAGGGTGAATTCCAGAGTCAGAAATAGCTTCAGGAGAGAGGCTAAGTAACATAAGGAAAAAGCTTTCTTCAATGCTTTGCCTCCATATAAAGATATTTTATACAGTATTGAAAGAAAAAGCAAGATGAGTCTGCACAAAATTTGAAAGGACTAAATTTTCTTCTCTTTTCACATGGATGATATCTATGTTAGATTTAGAAATGGAAGAAGATGTAATGAAGATTCCCCAATAGGAAGCAGATGTGATACTGGCATTCCAAGTGCAGAATAGCCCACCTCTATAAAACCCTGGATTTTTTTTTTGATTAAAAAATTATGAATTACAGCAAAATTTTTAATTCTTTGATGTCTGTTATGAAATTGCTGTGCTAAAAAGGGAAATTATTTTGAAATTTTTTTATTAAATATTTTTCTATTTTGTCTTTTTGTCTGAAATTCTAAGTTACTGAAAACACTGAATTTAATCATCATATCTGAAAACAAAAGCAAAGTATCACTTATTTAAAGTGAGCAAGCAAAGGTAGAGATGGAATTCAACACAAGTGCAATTCCTACTATAACTTTAGGGAATGTTAGAACCAAAACCCACATTTGGCTCTTCTCTGTACACTGAATTAGTTCTGGCCTGAATTTCTGTGAACTTAGGGACTTAGTTTCCTAGACATGATGGAGAAAATTATTGCATAGCATGGGACTTATTTGTTATGTAATCTTTCAGATCAGTTAATTTCTCTACTCCTTTTGAAGAAGTAAAACTCAAAGTTGTTTGTTAAGCAATAATAATGTTTTACAACTGAATGGATAGTATGAAAATTCATTGAAACTGGTCAATGAACATTTCTTGTTTAGTGCAATGGTTACACTTTGCATTTCCAGATAACTTGACTTTACAGATATCACAAAGAAAGTATAGGTGATACTTATAGGTTTTATATATAGTTATATATATATATATATACAAGCACATATATGTTCCATCACATTCACAGTTTATAGATCTGTGTAG
>NW_010580837.1:210751-230936 GCF_000705375.1 Tinamus guttatus | reverse complement strand
GTAGGTCTCTACTTGTTTCATCATGCATTTTAGGAAGTACAATCTTCTGTCAGACTAGATTTGGCAGAAACAAGTCTTTGGAGAGAAGTGGCTTAGGTTCCAGTTTTACTTTAATAGTAAGCATCTTGTGTTTTAGAATACGTCATATCCTGTCCTTAACATTATTATGGTGCATCGCTTATGGTAGTAAAGTAAGGCTTTTGATTAAAAACTCATGCTTTGCAACTAGCAGATCTCTATGGGAAATAACACCTTCCTCTCGACCTTTTGTGAAGCTTAGAAAGTTTGAAAGTTGAGGAGACTCCAGAGAACTGTGTGAGATTGCATTGCACATCTTCTGTTAACACAATCACGAGACCCATGTCTTCCTTTCATATATATGTATGCATATACATATAATATTGTGTGAAGACATAAGCCTAACAGGAATGTGAAGATTTTGGAGACACCGACCTGGACATGACAGAGTAGAAGAAAAATACAAGCTGCTAAAATGCGTTTAGCTAAAGGCTTTGATTCTAGAAACAAAGACCCAAGAGCATTTGAAACTATTTGCCAGTGATTTCTAATGTCTAGGAGGACTGTGAGGCAGCAAAGACTTTTAAGAGCAGACTCATTACTCATTTTACAGACTGATTACTTATTTTGGTGCTAATCATGCTAGCTTGGTGAGAGGAAGTTAATCTTAAATGGAGATAATAAAAATAGAGAAATCTGTTTTTTTCTAGGTTTAGGTTCACATTTTGGCCCACAAAATATTTTTGACATTTTTTTTCTTCATTTTTCTTGCCACCTCTGATTGACTGAAATAATAACAAGGCATAATAGACAGTGCCTGACTGAATCTCTTGGTTTATGTGCAGGTACATCTTTTTACACAAATTTATATGGGACCATGTAAGAGGCAATTTTTGAATAGATTTAGGGCATAGTATGTTGGCTTTGGCACAGAAACTGATTTCATTTAGGTTGTTTTAGTGAATCAATTTCTGATTAAGGTTGGAATGATTAAGGTTGGAATCACAGAATCACAGAACAGTTGAGGTTGGAAGGGACCTCTAGAGTTCATCTGGTCCAATCCCCCTGCTAAGCAGGGACACCTAGAGCATGTGGCACAGGATCACATCCAGACAGGTTTTAAATAGCTCCAAAGAAGGAGATTCTACAATCTCTCTGGGTAGCCTGTTCAGAGCTCTGTCATCCTCACAGTAAAGAAGATCTTCTTCATATGGAGATGAAACCTGTGTTTCAATTTGTACCCATTACCCCTTGTGTTGTCATTGGCCACCACCAAGAAGAGTTTGGCCTCTCCTCCTCAAATTCTCCCCTCAGGTATTTGTACATTTTGAGAAGATCTCCTCTCAATCTTCTCTTCTCCATGCTAAACAGGCCTAGCTTACTTAGTCTTTCCTCATAAGGTAGATGCTCAAGTCCCTTAATCATCTTTGATCATTACAGATCCTTTTGCATTATTCTTAAATTTGAGTGATTAATTTGATAAAGGCAAACCTATGTCTATATATGTGCTATTTTTTGTTGAATTTAAGGGACTGGGTGCAGAAGGAGGCTGACCTTGATTCCACAAAGTATATAACTGTATGAATAATCTGATGGAAGAATAGAAATTGGCAAATTGAGACCCATGTGTAAGACAATCAGGTTATAACAAAACATAGCACTAATAAGAAAAATGGAGGAGATTTTCCAGGAAGAGCCTGAGTTCCTAATTAAACTTATATTTTGCTCATCCTAAGTAAGTTACTTCTAAAAAATGTTTTGAGGTTGTATTGGATCTAAATGCATAAAGTTGTCAAATAGCTTCCAGATGATTGTGTGTCTGTAATTAATATGATTATGACATTATTTGTCTGACATGTTTTTATCCATTTTTTTTCTTTCTGAGACTGAGAAGTCTTTTATTTTGAAGATCTACTGTTATTTCTGTACTAGATGTGTTCATAACATGTTTGATAAGTAACAGACAGCTTCTGTTCACATGGTAGTATGTTCTTTTGGAATAGTGCCCACTTATTATCTTAATCTTTTGCTCTGATATGGACTAAATAATTCATTGGACCTAAGCTATAAGGATATTTTTCTTCCAGACTAACTAAAAACAGACCTGTACTTTGAGCAGAGGCTTATTGCCAGAAAAAAAATGAAAAAAATCAGTGTTTGGTTAGACCCAGCTTTTATTTTTTTCTGTGTGTGAATAGCTTCTAGATTTCTACAGGCTGTGGATCTGCAGTGCCTCAATTATTCAGTTAGCTGAGGCCTTGCACTGTAAACAAAAAGCACATGTAGCGTTCACAGATCTTCAGCAGAAACAGAGGCTGCTGGCAGTATGCGAGACATCTCTGCCAGAAATGAAAAGTTCCTGCACCTGCAGTTAGCAGTCCTTGAAGCAAGGGTTAATTGAGAGGCTAATGTGATGATGCACTAAGTAGTTGAGGATGATGTTGCAGCAAAAACAGTCACATATGCAACTAATTTGGCATGAACCCAAACAAAGGAAACCTTTAATAAGAAAAGCAGAGAATGCTTCATTACATGTGTGGTAGGAATCCTTTTAATTATGCCACAGTAAAGTGCTTCCTCTGTGTTATATGTAGTAGATTTGTAGTTAACAGATTTGTTGCCTAGTGAATTAAAACCAGATTAGACTGCCGCTGAAAACTCATCTTGTTTTGATAAACCATAAGGGTTAATTTGATCTGTTTGTTCTTCAAGTGCTACTGGAATCTGAGTGAGTGAGGGAAGAAGAAATACTCAAAACAAATTTCATGCAGAAATCCTGATTTAGCAAGGCATTTGTATTGTCTGAACACACCAGAGCTACTCTGATGTTAAGGAGGCATTACATTTGGGACAGGGAGGCTGCAGTCAGATTTCAACCAATTTCCAGGTGCTTACAGATGTTTAGAAGTGTTTCTAGAATTTCTTAAGCAAGCTAAAGCAGGATAACTTTGGGAATGTGGCCTTCTGAGTTTATCCGCGACTCTGAGTGCTTAAATTCTTTAGGAATCTCGTGCATGCTTAAGCAGCTTTATGAACAGAGACCCAGGTGGCTGCCTCTCATAATGTGTCTTCTTAGTCCTTCTCAGTTCTCTGTCCTATTCTGTCCAACTGCTGCAGTTGCTACCATTCCCAGAGCAGGAACTCCTGATCCATTTCTTTTGCTTAATTCAAAGGGGACCATCTCTCCTTGTAGTTCTAACACTGATTTTTAAAATCCTCCCTCTGCATTCTATGATTCCTAAAATAAAGGATGGTGAGATCACACAGGAGACCTAATTAAGGCCACAGCTTTAAGAAAGATAAATACCATTCTAAATAACAACAACAACAAAAATCCTACATTTATGTCAAATTAGTTTATTTGTTGAACTTATTCAGATTTCCTAGTAGTGATTTTCAAATTGTAGTCCACAGACTTCTAGGTTCCATGGAATATTTCTGCAAGGAAATAGGCAAATAATGGCATTTTGTGATGATTGTTAAACCAGATTTTCCAGTAACATTGAAAACAACTGTTACCAGGCTTAAATTTATTATCCAGGAGCCTATAGTTTTACCTGAAGATATTTATGGTGTCTACAGACTAGAAGCAAAGCATGGAAATCATTAAAATGAGGTATGTTTTTTCACTTTCTCAAAAATGATTAGTGAGTTTGTGTGTCACATTTTATCATTTCTTTACATCATTAGCCCACTGCCTAGGGCCCATCCCTCATATAAAACGGTCCTACAGTAAGTGCATGGAAAATTTGACACCAAAAGAATTAATTTGATGAGTATGCACCATGTAACTGATACACGAGTTTGCAAAGCAGTGCGGGTACAGTGCACAGCACATGCCGTGAAAATAGACTACTGCCTTTGCATTTGACATAAAGCCTTCTTAGCATGTTTTGTTAAATCTTGGTCTCTATGCATAATGGTGCACACTCATAACCTCTTGGCTGTTTTTTTTTTTTCTCCTATTTCATAAAGTAAATTGTGAGGACAAAATGAAAGAAGACTTGACTTGATATCTCTTCTTAGAATGTAGCTCCACTGCAGAAATGGTATAGGAGAAGATAGCATGGAAGAATTAAGCAGAGTAGTTGGTTCTGTAAACTAGATGGAACTACTAGCCAAATCATCTGGAGGAGGATTTTAAGGTGAGCCATTTTTTCTGCTTCTGGACAACATTAGACTCTATTAAATATCTACGATGGCACTTTGCAAATTGAAGAATTTTCCCTTTCATGAATACGTAGGCTTTTGGGGAATTTCTTAAAGGGTAGGAGGTGCTTTCTACAGGTGATTAAGAGTTAAATTTAGGACATAGGAAGCCACATCAGGCCTTTTCTCCAAGGCTGTCTAACTTTACCAGCAAAAACACCAGATAATTGGTATAAAATGGCAGAGTATATACAAGCCTTACATAGAACTGGGATACCTGTAATGGAGGGGTTCACTTCTCAGTAGGCAGGAAAGTGGCAGAAAGGGTCAGGAATCAGGATATTGATGGATCGCTAAGAAATATTAGATTTCACAACTCTTCTGACAACTATTGCAGTATTGATAAGACTGAGCACATGAGGTTCAAAGCAACCTGAAGGATTTTGTTAAAGAACTGAGGGTTGGCACAGAGTATTTTCATCCAAAGCCTTCTTGAGAAAGCAATATAATCCTGCATGGTGAGGACTTGTCTGTAAACAGGATATTATCAGAAGATGGGATTTATTTATGATCTAGAGTGTCCTATGTTATGTAGGAGGTAGTCTCACAACATGTGATTTGGGGGAATTTGTTCCTCCAAAGTTATTCTTTGGTCCACTCACTGTATTAGAAAGTGTTTCATCATACATTATGTGACAAAAAAGTACTTAAATTTGGGATTAAAAATTTCAAAATTGTATTTCAGGGAATCCTCTTTCAAGTATCAGTATTTTGCAAATCTATCTGGTTTATTTCCAAGTGCATTTTCCATGTGACCTTGTGTTTCTTTGATATTGATATCGATATATTGAGCAGCAGTGGATAAGGGAAAAGACAACATGCATTGTTATAATTTTTTCCATTTAAGCTTTTAAACACATACACAAAAAAACGTCAAACAAACAAACAAAATACCCCAATGCATTATAGTTCAATATTAATGCTGGCACAAGTATTTATTTTGCTAAAAATAGCTCAATGGAGGCGTTTCTTTCATCAGTTTGGATGTGTTAACCAGCCCTTTTTTCCTATTGTGCTATTATTGGCAACACCATTTCTGGAGGTATTTCACTGAATAATACTTTGTATTTTTGCGTTCTTAAAAATCAAAAAAAAAAAATATAATTATTCTTCCTAGCCTTGGCAGTTGTGGAGGAAGCTTAACTGTTCCCCTCCTGGTCATTTTTGAAATTCATGGTGGGCAGTCACCAAGCCCACTCGTTAGACCAGAAAACAAGACTAGAACTGGAAAAGAAGCAAGAATTCATACACATTTAAAAAGTGAAACAGAAGTCAGAGTTCAAAACAGGCAGCAGAGAACCAAAATAAGACACTATGGGTTCCTGCCGGAATGGGCATGGCTTCCAGAACTGGACTGGCCAACAAGGCAGTTGCATGTGCTACTGTATTCAAGAGCATACCTAAATTAGGGAGACATTAACTAGTAGCAATATCATCTGAGGCAAAGAAATATGCTGAGCCCATGCAATTTATGTCACAAGAGAGTCATTTTTTTTACATATTTGTTTTTCAAGTTGTGTTGTTCCTGTTAAAGGCATTTGGCTGTACCATTCCACTGTGGTTACTTTTTAGTCAGAACTGATAAACACCAATAGCCTTCTTATGGATCTTTTGTAGGTTTTGGACATTTCAGTATAAGGAAATGTCCAAAGAAATCTCTTGCTTTAGACTAGATAATACTGCAGTACTTTCTACTCCTTCATATTTGTCTCAGAATTTTGCTGCAACTAACATCATTAGCTAGATTCCTTCTTAATTAAAAGTTCATATAGGAAAAAAAGAAAGCTATACAACATCATTCAGAAGAATCAGGGTAATTCACAGAAGAGCATGTGCACACATGTATACATACAGAAACATCATTCAGAAGAATCAGGGTAATTCACAAAAGAGCCAGACGCAGATACACACACACCCTTTCTGAATTCATGATTGGACTTACATAGCAAAAAATGTTGCCTGATAAAGGCCTAATAAAAGTATACATTTTCCATTATATTTCTTCATCAAATTTCTATATTCTAATATATTTTGGGTCTCTGGAAGAAAAGATGTATTTTCAAGAGTCTCACAAAAACTCAGTAAGACACATTTTGGTGTGAGATTTCTTTGAACATCAAAGCAAGCTGCAGTTAATTCACTTGTATCCAGCTGCATCTGGTGGTATGCTCATCATAGTCATAATGCTCTTTTCTGTTTCCATCTTTCATTACTTCTGTCAAACAGTTTACAGAGAGGGAATATAAATTAAAACTGAGTGCTAGGAATGCCATCAATGAGTTTGGAAGTTTACATTGTGTTTGTGTGAGGTCACCGTGTGTTGTCTTCAATGATCAATGACCTAATGGATGCTTTTAAACCCAGAGGCTACCCTAAATGCCTTTAGTTGCTCCATGTTAGGTTATGTTTTACTAGAAGATCTCAAGCCATTCTTCTCTTGCATTTTATCTAATGGATTTGTGACTGTTCAATGTTTTTTTGTGGCATTTTCCTCCACTAATAAGAAATCTTGCGGGTTAGGTGGCCAATGAGATGATAGATACTATTTAACCTAGCTGTGACAGATGTAGCAGAGGTGAAAGGGTTATATCTATTAATAAACAAAGTTTGAAAGCCTTTTAACACCATCTTTCCCCTCATACTTATCTGACCTTTTGTACAAGCTGACTTCCACAGCCTTGATGCAATGGAGCAAACAATAAAAAAGCAACACACCTGTTGGATTATTTTCCCTCCTTTTGAAAATTATAATCATTAGTAATTTTATGTTGTCTTATTAAATGAATGAAAAAAGTGATGGTGGCACTGCAGTTAGCAATTTACTTGAATGAAGAAGTGTGGTAGATCTATTTTGGTCCCACAGGGTGCTGACATTTTAACCCGCTTATCTATGATTTACTCAATCCTTGACAGTGCTAAAAAAAGTGGTGCATTTTGCCTGAAGGCTCTGTAGGTGAAGCAAATTGACATAGGCTTTTTCTTTCTGTTAAGGGGGTGATCTTCTCTGCTTTCCATTGGAGGAAGCAGGGGAGAGTGGAAAAGTAAAACCTTCAGGATTATTTTTTCAAGTTTCTTGAATTTTTTAAAATAACTTTACATTCTAGAAAGTAATCAGTACTGAAGAAAATATTAACTTTTTGATTTTTTTTATTAAGTTATTCAAACTTTCTATGATAATCAAAAGTATTCAGAACATGTATAGGAATGTCTCTGTTTTTTTAAAAAACTGGGAGGAAGCATATTTTATATTTACACACCCCCTACTTAGATAAATCACAGTGCACTTGATGGCATATAGGCCAGATGACAAGGTGTGATGTTTTTACTTTGTGCTGCACCACAGACAGATCCTGATCTAAAACTTAGTGTAAAGAACACCAGGGAAATACTATAAAAAATAGTCTGGTCTTGTAATTTTGATCTATGTACAAAAACAGAGGTAGGGGAATCCAAAGTAAGGGAAATGAGGAAGACATGCTCATAATGTACTTTCAAGAAATCTCTGTTTTTGACAATTCTGAGTGAAAATATAGAGATCCAGGAAATTACCGGTGAATGTAGAGAGGATTGAACTTTTGTTTACCCTAAAAGAAGCATGATGGGTTCCTAGCTAATATAATTTGCTTATTTTATATCTACAAACTTGGTCCTTGTATTAGTGTTAGACTACTAAAATATGCTCTCATATATCTATATATAAGCACATATGGATGTATTTGAAGGTAGGATCAAGAAAGCTCACCTAACCTGCGACTCAGTTGGGAGTCTTCTAGGGAAGAATCTTCTCCATGTTCTTCCTAGGGAGCCTAGAGCTTCTCCTCTGAAATGCATCAATGGTGTCAGTAACTGTTCTTTCTTTCGAGCTAGTAGGGTAGGTTGATATTTTCTTCTTGTGAGGCCTATGCCAAGATTAACAAATGTGGAATCAGGAGGCTAATTTCTTTTACAAATGGCTGCATGCACATAACTGGGATTGAGACCTTTTCCGCCATTCATAGTTCATGCTTGATGATTAATAAGGTGTTTTTCTTTCTTTTCTTTTTAATAAAGTAAAGCTTAACCAAACACCTGCTATTTTCTTGCCTCATCCATACATTATAGGGGTATGCTGTAAGTGAAAACTTTTATTTTTTTTCATTCATTCTCCTGCTCGTCTACAAACATCTACACTATAGCAATAACATTTAGAGCATAAGTGCAGCTAGTAGAATGAAAGAATGAAAGTACTTTATTCTGTATAAGTTACCTTAGAGATTAGCATTTCCATAATCATGCAAAGCTGGACATAACTGTCACCAGCTGATTGGAAAAGGAGATGTTTTGAATAGGTTCTCACTTTATATTCCTCTTTCTACATTTATGTATTTCCTTTTCATCTGAGGCTGTCAAACTACTTCAGAGCTGTTGAAGGTAAATGACATAATCCAGTTTCCAGCAGTTTAACTGACTGTTGATTGACTACATCCATGTAGCTGTCTAGGGCCCAATACAAGTCTTCTTCAAGTAAGAAGACCTACAGCCATTAACTTCACTGGAAATTTGTTGATGTTTCTCAATTCATAACTGGGAAACACACTAGCATACTATTCAATTAACATTTGTTCATCACTAGAGCCCAGAAAGGTAACTCCCATTCCTATGTTATAAATAAATAGACTAAAGTGTCTGGGCCACAATGAGTCTTTCAACAGTCAAGAAAATGAAACCTGAAGCAAAGTTTTATCCTGATGTAACTCTTGATGGCACATAATAATTTGTTAGGAAAACAAATGAACACAATGTGCTTATTTTTCTCTTATGAAGTATTTCCAGGATTCCTCTTCCCCTGACTTGCCAGAGATTATCCCAAAGCAAACAGAACTTTAAGCATTTGATCCTTTACTCATGCTGTAGTCAGTTATTTGAGCTCAGATTCTTCTTTACTCACATACGAAAACTAAAAGATAAATCACACTGTTGTCAATTCTTTGTTATTTCTTTCTGTGCATTCTAGGTAGTTCTTGAAAAACAAGATGATGTTCCTTGATACCTACCTTTGAGAAACTACATATCTTAAGTGCAGCAAGCTCTGTCATCTGTTGTTTCATTTCTTTAAATTTCACTCTTAAAGTGTCTGTCATATCTTAAGGAAATTTATAAAACTTCTGCATATTAGCATAGAATTTTGTATTTTTACAGTTTCACTGTAGGACAAACACTTGTGCTATGCAGATCTTAACGGAAACTCAGATCTCTCCTCTTTGGACTCTCATGAATAGCAAAAAGCTTTCTTAAGACAAGTTGTGTTTATTAGTAAGTAAAAAAAAAAGCTTGTTTAGGTGCTTCTACAGCTCCTATTACCGTAATCTTAGTGCAATACAAAGTCTTTAGTGTATTCTGTGAAGTAGTGAAAAACTGACATTCCCAGTTTTCCAGATGGGCAAAAAAAGCAGTGCTATTGCATGTCTCTGAGGTATTGGAAAAAAAAAGAAAAAGCCAACTGACTGCCTCAGGAAAGTCTGTGGCAGAGAAAGGCCTTGAATTCAAGTTTTCTAATGGTCTGACTAATGTACTTTTCTTCTTCTTCTGCAGTTGGGAAAGATATTTTAATACTGCAAATATACCTTTCAGTGCCTGAAGAGAGTTTCACCTCAGTAACTTCTACCAATCCCCCATACTCCGGCGCCTTTCTCCAATACCCTAATTTGTCCCTGTGGCTTTATAGACACTTCCCTCTATTCCTTTCATTCCTCCCAGTTCTAACTGGAAACTGGCATGGAGCTTTCTGCTTTTCAGTTTTGGGAGAGGAATGAATAGATCATTAGTTCTCAATGGTTTTCTCACTGAGGTAATCCAAGCCAAATAAATTAGTCCACGGTTAAAGCCCTGGGTCAGAGGGCTTTGCTGTGCGGACACTGGGAGGGTCTGACTTACTCTTCAGACAAGACAAGCCTTAGGAGAATATCCCAGCAAAGGCCATGTCTTTGTTGTCAGTTAGACCCAATTTGGTGTAAAATTATAGGTTTTATGCCTTTGGAACAATATGTTGAAATAGTTATCTCTCCAACAATTTTGTGATACAGACATATATTCAGTACAGAGCTCTGTGAGTCCATGAGAGATTTTCTGGGGAAAGAGGGTTAGAAACATCAGTCTCTTGGCTGTCTAATTAGCTGCAGGTTGTTCTGCTGACTGCAGATCTTTTCAGCCTCCACTTATCCTTTAAATTTTGTAGAACTAGTAACCTATTAGGGCCACAGAAATTTTGCAGTGTGTGGGCATCTCCCTAGATTCTGGAGATTTCATACCAGAAAGGATTGCTCTGCCTAAGTGGGGCAGATCACCGGGTATATCAGAAATGAGAAATCACCATGGGGATGCAGCGAACAGTGGTCATGTTCCTTCTTTCTCCTGCTTTTCCATCTGCTGGAATAGAAGGGTTTGTTCCAATTTGTGCATTCCTGGAGCAGTTGTTCATATTACAGAGAAGTCATACCTGCCTTGTAGACTGAGGGTCTTGGCCAAAACAGGATAAAAAAAGAAGGTGGTAGCTAGCATGGTATTTAGCAAACTGAAAGAGCTGTCCAAAAAGCTGGATAAAAATCTTGATCAATTAGGCTTCATAGAAATCTATGCTGCCACAAATGACTGGCTACAGGTAAGTACCTGTAATTGCTGGTTAATTTAAAATCATATCACATATGAGTACAGTGACCTGCTGTTACAGAAGCGTAAACCTAGCCATAATTAAACTAGAGCACTATGTGTTGTGAATATGTCCAGATATTTCAGTTTGAATCCCAGTCCGGAATGACTTTTCATTCAAAAGATTTTGTTTTACATTCTGTATTATATTCTATATTAAGTTTACTTAATACAGATTACTAGAGACTCTAGGGAGAATAAGCTGTCTTCACTGTCTAGTATTCTCTTTTGAGAAATCAAATTAAATAGCACGTCTAAATCCTTAAAGCAAAGTGGTAGTGTCTGTTCTGACTCCTTTTTCACTTGCTCAGCATTCTTTTAGGAGGAGAAACCTTTTCATGCTTTTTCAGAATTTCACTAAAGATTAGTTTAGATTCACTAAAAAGGGAGTCTGGTGGAAACTCCATAATGTTCCAATTTTCCACTTCTCCACCACAGATGTATTTTCTACCTATGGCAATTATATGCATCATGATGGATCACAAAATGGTATTCACTAAATTTAATTTATATTATTTTATATATTTCCAAGTTAACTTTTGATTTTGATGGAAAAAGACATAGCCTTAAACCCATAGTGCTCTCCAATAAATATCTTTTTAAAGAAAAGTTATCTTGTAGCAGTGAAATATGAATAGAATCTTTGTGTAGATCACAATGCCAGGGTTTCAGTAGCACAGCATGCTAAATAGATTATTTTTACTCCTCATAGAAGTAAGTTTAGTCAGGTCTCATCCTAACTTTGAACATAGTAATTTAACATATTTTGCCATAGATATACAGATACAGTAGCTTCAGGAAAGGATTATTGTGCCTTCAAACTGAATCAGTCTTGTAAGGCACACATTTAAGGAAATCCAAAGTTTCTTAGTTGATATTAAATTAAATTTCCATCAGAAAACAATTATAAACTACTAAATTCCATCAACTGAAAATTCAAAGCTAGGTTGCACCTCATGGGTCTCCTGATTTGTTTTGCCCGTGGTGCCTTTTTAAAATACCATGTCTAATTATGTTTCCCTTTCTCTGATCCTTCTGAAAAGGTACTGGTGACTGTTATGGCATGCTTGTCTTCAGGAGTCAGGACCAGCAGTCAATGAAGAAATTCACAGAGAAAATACATTTAGCGAAATGTATCTAGGACTGATTAAAACAACAAGTTGATGAGTCAGAACAGATCTCATTTCCTCATAGCATCCATTTTGTCTGCTTCATACAGAGATAAGAACATGTATGTTGAGGGTCTGATAGTGAAGAAGAAAACAGATTACGTTCCTTTTTGGGTGCTCACAGTTTCTGGGAAACATAGAAGAAATGGAGCAAGCCAATTAGACAGAGACAGTAGGTGTCCCACATGAAATGCAGTCAGATATCCACGGCAGTCCTCAAAAAAATATATATATTTCAAATTTACTGTGAATTTTTAAATGTTTTTCTCAATATTATAATCTATCGAATGATTCTTTAAATGTAGAATTCCCATTTATACATACTTCAGAAAAAAAATGACAGATGGTAGCACCCTGAAACCTGTTATCAGCCCTTTTAACATACTGTATGATTGTGGACGACAAGTACTCTGTAGCTGATTTCTTTCTGAAACAAACATATATATTTTTTTAATTTTATGTTTTAATTTTTATTCTTTAGGTAGATAATTTTTGATCAGTATGCATTTTTTCCTTTTTTTTTCAATAAAGTTGTGTGATTTTATTTATGATTCTTCACAGTGGTGTGAATGTAGAGAAGAAAGATTCAGAAGGGTAATACAGTGAAATGTATAACGGGGTCTCGCAAGCCTAGGCTGTATTGTCAAAGGACACTGAATGCAAGATGTTTGCATAGGCTCAAGTGGAGATTGGTCAAATACCTAGAAAAGGGATCCACTGAGGGAATCAAAATGGACAAACTACATCAGACTCAAGAAATTCCTTCAGCTGAAAATCAGAGAAGGTCTGGACACCATTGGGAAGAGATACTAACTATGCCTAAGGGGTTCTTCATCTTATGTAGCTAGAAACTTACGGCTATGTTATTATAGTCGAAATGCTAATGTAGCTGAACCCTTGCCTGAATCAGTGCCACCATCCTAACATTTAAAGAACTTTTCCAACGAAAAACAGTAGGTCATGATGTGAATAAGTAAACTTTGATTTTACATAGTTTGTTGAACAATAAATAGACCAAGTAATTGAGCATATGTGATATATTTGTTTAATATTTTAGATGCAATTCACCAGCCTCTTTTCCGGTCTCAAAATTTGTTTTGACTGAGTAGATAAAACATGTTAAATTTACATAAGTTATCTTGTTACTTTGATTCGTTTTGCATTTAGCATTCAAACTGATTCTCAGTCTTAACAGCACATTTTATATACATATGAGTATGTATGTACACACACATATGCTAGGACACATAGTGGATATATATATTATATATAAACTGGAACATCCTCTTACAGGAATATAAGTTTTCTTTAGCAACTGGGGTCTATATTTGTTGTTTTCCACAGCAGATCATCTTAATGAAGTTGTCTAGAGAAAATAATAGGGCAGATGATGCATATTATTTGATTTGAGGATTTGATTAATCCTCATATTTTATATTACAATAAACTGCAGTCTGTAAACTTATTTACCTTAATTAGTACTCTAGATCATATCCTATACTTCATTGCACTTTTTCTACTTGTTCATAAGGGTGATCCTCTGTAAGATTTAGCACTGTATAGAATCTTCAATAATAGCAAAAAAGTAAAAACCAAAATTAACATTAGAAATATTAGCATGCTTTCTCATTGGTTTTAAAGTGATTAGCAGGGTACGACTGTCATTTACACTTAAAAAAAGAAAAAAAAAAAAAAAAAGACCTTGACCTTGGAGATTTTAGTGACAGCTGAAAACAACAGTGAGATCGAGCATTGGGTGCCCAGCCAAGTCTGCAGCTAAGACGCAAATTTTCTGTGGAATACAATTTAAAAACCTGTTTTCGATAGCCTTTCTGACCTATGCCAAAAGAGTGAGTAATCTCAGCTGGGTTAGTAATGGGCAGTCCTCCCCATCCCAAAAGCCTCTGCAATCTGTTCCAGCATTAGCAAGCTGAGCAAGTGTGAACCACCATCTCATGCCTTGCTTGTCAGGAGGAGTAAGTATCCTTCTTAGCGGGGCCATGCAGATGCTGTTATCCAGGGGAAACTTGTCTTCTACCTATACGAAAAATGCAGCTTTCTGCGTCCTTTCATTTAACCTATTTTCTGGATAAGAAAACATTCCCTATTAAATATTACTGCATGTATGCAAAACCGGTCTATGGCATCCATGTGAAATGAATTTCTTAGGTAATCACAAAAGCTACATACAACAAGCAGAAAGATTTCTTTCGGAGTCTGTTTTTGCTGTAAAACAACTGGTGTTCTTTCCGATGACAGTGAAATAACTGCCACATTTCCATACTGCCTGGAGAGAAAGAACAAAGTAGCTATTGTGCCACAGAAAGAATATGGCTATCTGATTTTTGTCTAATCAGGAGGGAAGCATGTCTAGTTTTTGGAGATAAGTAATATTCTGAAAATACGAAGTATCTGTGTTTGATCCTAGATAGATTTAAATTTGTGCTGGTTCACTGAATTCAGTTGAGTGAAACAGACTGTCTGCGAGCTGGCACATTCATTTTAACCTGTAGCAAAAATTTGCCTGTTCTCTAAATTTTATAAATTATTGATAGAGAATCAATGAGACTGTGCAGCAGCTAGTTGGCACTTCTGGTCGTTTGTCAATGGTCCTGCAAACTTCATTGGTTTTAGATAAAGGCTTTTTGCTGAGTTGTAAGTTGAAATATCCCCAGAGTTTGAACCAGTTCATGTTCTTTATTTGCTTTTTAAATAGTGTATTTTGAGGCCAGGCCTTGGCAAGGAACAATGACGTCAAGATATTTGCTTTGTAAGGAAAACTGAGATTTAGAATTGGCTTTTACATGGGTTTGGTCTTGAAATAGTGTAACTTAAAAAAACTATTTTTTTTTTAGTTAGGTAACATTTGTGGCTATAGATCAAGGAATTTAGTTATGAATAATTAAGGGTGTAAATGTTTGAAAATACTGAATGTATGTGCTTATGTTTTGGTTGTTTTATTTTTTGTTTATCAAAATTGCTTATTATTGCACTTTTATGGTTCTTAAATATTTTCCATTTATTTATGTTTCAAATTGAGCACTAAAATCTTTTTACTATCAAAACTGTCAAGTTCCATCTGAAGATTTTTTCAACAAAACCAGAAGCAAGTAGGTCAAAATGTTCCTCTTATAAAGGAATGAAAAAAAAAATCTTCTGAAGTGATCTTCTGATTTTGTTTTATAATAAAACAAACAGACTAGATTTTTGTTTCTCTGTTCTTTTATTTACAATAGTTTAGTACAGAAGACCAAAAAGTGTTTTGTTTAAATTACTATGAGCAAAAATCATTGCACGTCCTTCTATCCATGTTTATGGGATAATTCACCAAGTGTAATCAGATTATGTGAAGCTCACTCTTTTCAGATCTAGAATGAATTTTGGAGGTCAAATTAGGTCAAATTATTATTCCATTTATCAATGCATCTATGAATGTATGTATTTATGAAGATAGAAACATCCAAGCCATAAATATCCCAACATAAACACATATGTAGGTACTAAGCTGTTTGTGAGCTTGATGACACATTTGCATAGGCATATGTGATGTGCTATGGGACATTTCAGATTCTGCAAACAGGCTTCCCAGGCTGTTAATTTGTAGGAGTAGATTTACAAGTAGATGAGAATGGTCTTTTCATTTACGGCCAGCACAGAGGAGGAGCTTGATTATGAACAGTGTAACCTATGGCTGTTGCAAATTAATGCTGTGTACTGTATGTAATGTTGTGTGGTTAGCAGAGGCTACTGAGTACTGTTATGTAGTCATGACCTCAAGACAGTCACTACGGGTTAATTCTAAATTTGGTAATTCTAACAGGAGATGATGATGTAGAGAGCCCTGAACTCTACTGCAGAAATTTTCCAAGACTTCCCATTTAAACTTTTTTTAAGGCTACTTTCCAATTCTTCATAAATTTGTGTTCCGGGCAACTCTTTCAAAGATCATGCTTCCTCAGTAAAAGTATTATATTTCTCTTCCAAGTTCTTCCATTCAAAGACAAGTTCACTGCTTTAGGAAACTGCTTGTTGTTGAGATATTGGAGATCTTCACAGTGAAGAGGAAGAAGGATACTTGAGACAACAAGAGTGCGGAAACAAGCTGATTTTGTGTATGTCTCTGGACTGAACAGGATGGACTAACTTTCTTATTTAAAGCAAAGAGAAAACATTGAACCTCATCAAAAGAGCATACAAAAGTATATTTTTAGGGGGTGGACTTGAACCAATTAGTGCTCTAGGGTCTGCTTCAAGTTACCCTACGTAACCTTTTTTTGTAAATCAAAATTAAGTTGGCTATCTACTATCTCTGCATTGTATGTGGCAAGAATTAAAAACTTCTGAATGAGGTCCTTGAAAGGCTGAGGTACCTATACTAAGTACAAGAAAACGGGTAAGGCTTGAGCTCTGCACTCCAGAAAAAGAGGAGAGCCTCTTACTGTGCTACCTTCTAGTAGGGGTTCATAAGAATACAGTTCAAAGGAGAATGGAGAAATATATATTCATATAGCAGGAAAAGTTTGCTCAAATCTGTTTTCCTCAAGTCTATTTTCCTATTATGAGTTATGATCAGTTACAAATATTTCTAATGCCAGATATTACTCATTCTCAGAAGACCCTAGTCACCCCTTTCCATACTTATTATTTACAATTTTCTTCTTGACAGTGGTACTTTTCACTAGTGACACTTAGTGACATTAGTGACTTGCTTGCATGGTGGAGACTAAAAATGAGTAAGGATAATAAGGACTACTTTGAGGAGAAGAAAAGTAAGAAAACAAATGTAAGCATTATTGTATGGCACGATACATATAGATTTATTATGCAGAAAAAAAATAATCATTTTAGTCAATGTTGGTAGTATATGCTCTATTCTGAAAGTTGTTGATCAGGACGCACTATCATTATGATAATATATACATTTCCAGCTCTTTCCTGACACTGAGCAATCATGTATTTAAGTTTGACATAGAAGGTCTGTTGTAAAGATGCGTTTTCTTAGGAAAATCTGTGGCACTGGCATAATCATATGCACCATCTCAGCGTATATGTATCCCACATTTTCCATGAGTACATCTTCTTACTTCACGACAATACATACCCCTCAAAATGGTACATGTTTCACAACTCATTTCCAATTCCTTGTATTTGATTTGATTTCCTTGATTTTGGTTTTTGATTTTGATTTCCTTGTATTTGAAACTCTGGGTTAAAGAAGCTTTCCAGAGACCAATATTCCTTGTTTAATGGGAAAAAAAAAAAAAAGTATACAGAAAAAAAAAAAAGTATACTCCTATACAGTAGGAGACACATAAGACATAGGAGACAGGAAAATGTTAGGTTGCTCTTCCATTTAAATGATGTTCCTTCAACATTTCCACAGTGCAGGTAGGGTCTAAATGCCTGGACAATATGTGAGGAACTTGCAATGAGAACCTTCATGATGGTACTTTGATTGGTGTCATGACTTGCAACAAAAAAATCAAAATAGCCAGTAGGATACCAATATCCAGTAGTACAACAGGATGATGAAAACTTGAATTTCTTTTTTGTTGTAGATCTATCTGACAGATAAAATATGAAGCCAATAACATGAACATTTTTATTAAAGAACCAGTTTTTTAGAGGCAATGAGTTTCTGGTGTCCAATGACATGCCAAGTTAGGCTAAACACATTTTAACAGCCTCAGTCCCTTTGGTAGTTTTATTTGCTCTCATTACTCTTTGCTTCTCCTTCTGGGGCCAGATTCTACCACTGAATGTGAATGTTTCCATTGACTTTTATCCAAGTGCAGACTCTGGCTGCTGGAAACAGTTGTATACTGTAGCACTACTGGCCCAGAACTGATTTGTTCCATCCAAGGGGTAGCTCCATTGCACTCAAACTATGATCCTTTTATTCATGAAGAGTATTTAGAAAAGGAATAGGGAAGAGAAATAGAGAGCAAGAAATAACAGAGCTTTTAATTATGAAATGTGCGTAGAACATTTGACTGCAATAGGGTTCTACTGATTTTTTGAAAGCTGAGAGGCTATGATGCTTTTACAAACTGCTGACATTTGCAGTCTTCAAAATTTGGGCAGTTTGGGGCTTATTAAGGACCTCTTTATGAAGACAAATTCTTGATGAGACACAGATGCTTGTCAGAACCATATCCATGTTAAAAAAATCACTAGCTCATTCAAGATTCACTAGCTATGCTACAGAGAGAACGACTGAGGCAGTAAGATTATTACTCTTGCAGAGTACACAAAATATTTTTCTGTTTTCCTTCCCTTTGTTTGTATTGTTTTTTTAAGTAACTGAAAAGTGTTACAGTTTGGGATATATATCCCAATATTTCAGTGAAGCTGAAAGACCTGTCTCTCCACTTACAACTGTACAAATCAGGAGCACTAAACAGTCACCAAAAGTGGTGGTATAAAACCAGAGTGTGAGAGTAGATGGTCTTGATGCAATATCAAAACAAATGAAAGGTCTGAATGCAATTCGTTACTAGGATGCTGAATAATGAAGGATTAGATAGCAAGTGCTATTATGTGGAGGAATAGAGAATATGCGCCATCTGTTCCTGTTCCTATCGCCCCATTAGCTGGGTGTTGTCTCTGCATATTTCTAAACATCTCACTGTTCTGCTGGAGGTGCAAACTGCACCCCTGGTTTCAACAGAAAAGTGTTAGTTTTGTAGTTGAAAATTTTGGTTCTGTTTATGCTGCCTTTTCTTTTTTTCTTTTTCTTTTTTTTTTTCCATTTTATTTTTCTCCATAGGTACTTTGGTTGCCTTCTCTGACCTCAAACTCAGCCAATTGACTAAAAGCTGAGAATGACTAAAAGCTGATCCATGAAAAATTGTGTATTTGCTAAAGAGAGTAGATTGAAAAATAGCAAATATAAATCTTGCCTGTGTTCTTATTAAAACCATGTGAGAAACACTCTGTGAGCTGACATAGTGCTTCTGCTTCTTTTGTTTGCAACTGATTCTGCTAACTGGTCTTACAGCAATACCAGAGTAGCAGTCATGAACTGAGACTTCAGTGTGTTTGGCCTTGCACAATCTTAGAGCAGAGAGATATTTCATGTCTCAAAGGGTGTACGTTGATACTCATCTGATAATCCACAATTTTATTTATTCTCCTCTCCTCCAAATGTTTGTTTTTGTTGGTAAAATTATCATAAGACTTTCAGTCCTAATAATAGTCATAATAAAAATACGTCACAGTATCTTTGCAATGGAATAGATCTTTGCAGCATTCACAAATTTGTCCTCTTTAGAAAAATAGATTTTCTGGAGATTAATACCCTTCAGTTTCTCTTAAAGCCTTGCTCTTTCCTTAGCAATGGCACTTAACTCATCTCCTGATCTCCATATAGTTCTCTATAGAGAGCATATACTACCATAGCCTTTGAAATATACTGGAAAATAGGAGGTTATTTCCAGACCAGGATCCAAAGTAAAGTTGTATTTGAGAGTTAGAAAATACTTTGGTGGTGAAATATTACTTCATTAGCTAGGAAAAGCTTTTCTACTTTTTTTTTTTTTTTTTAGCTTAAAATACCTATTTGTCTCTGCTTTGGACTACCTAAAAACATCATTGCCTCTTGGTGACATCTGCTGGAACAGACAGCACTCAAAGACATGCAGATTTCCTCCACACTTACTACCTGCCAGCTCGTAGCTCCTAAGGGAAAAAGCAAATCACTCTGTATTACAGAACAGTACTTGGCCAGTTCAGGTTTGAATTTTTGCTTGTCCCCACAGGACAACTCCTCTCCGCCTCCTTCTTGTCCTTACATAAAGAGAATGACCCACATGCCAACATGACAAAGATCCAGAAAGTTATAAAAGCTTCATTGTATGTCTAAATCCTTAGCAGGGATTCAAGCAGCTTGCACTAAGAAAAAGAAGAGATGTTCTGCATTGAAGCAGGAAGTCATTAAAATAATGAATCACTTTACAGAATCTAGAGTTTTCTATATGGTTTATGCATTTTTTGCAAGAGCATTTACATTTTCAAGACTGTCATTTTGAGCTGTATCCTCCATGTGGATTTTCTACCTTACTTCTGTTTCTCACAAAGAAAGGCAGCTGGAGGGTTTTATAATG
>NW_010580837.1:190662-209884 GCF_000705375.1 Tinamus guttatus | reverse complement strand
AAACATGTCACCATCTCTCTTGGACAAGTCATAGCATGATTATACAATGATTAACCTCCAACAGAGGAAGCAATTGCTATAGAAAAAGGACCTGGATGTCAGCAATGTACACATCATAATAAATGAAATATAAGTAAACAATTTCATTTCTTGTGGCAGTATAATTTGAAATCTTTCACACACATTCCTGGTACTTGCCAAGTCCAAAGCCCAGTTCCCTCTTACTGACTTTTGCTTGTTCACCAAACTCTGCTATTCTTATTGCTTTCTCCTTCTGAACTGCCTGGGATTCATTTCCCTCAAATTAGATAGCCATGGCTGAAGCGAGGCTCCCAACGTCTCCTTTACAACCAGTAGAAAATAATAAAATTCTCTAGAGAGAGATTGAGCTTGTTGTGGTGCAGGTGTGTGACAGAAGTGAAGTGGCATGACTCTGGAGGTGCTGAGGCTGGAAAGGAAGTCTAAGGGGATCTGCTTAGACATTTAAAATTAGGTGACAGAAACTTCCCCACACGCTCTCATAGTAGCTAAGCAGACTAGCAGATTCACAGTCGTTGTGCTGTAGATACCAATTGGTGAACGCAATGTATTTTTAACTCAAAGCATGTGTAAACTAAAACCAAGAGATTTAAACAGCATAGGCTTTTGTTGCCAAGTATGTATCAAGGATCTTTTGTATTGTAATCTATGCTGAAGTCCACTTGCTACAGTTCTGTTCCTCCCAGTATCCAAACTCTGTAGATGTAAATCACTTCTGACTGCAGAGCAATCAGTCTATGGGCAATACTCTGTATCACTAAACACTTTTTGAAAGTCTGAAATAAGTCTGCAGTAATCTACGTCATGGTAAGTTTTTGTCAAATACTTTTTGCAGCTACTGTAATCTGAAAAGATAGGAACATTCTGAAACTAAATGCAACCGATCCTTTAAATCACTGTATGAATTTTTATTATGTTTAATATAGATACTCTTATGCAAATCTTAGACTATCTCTTTTCATTTTCCTTTTCTGAGGCATTGAGCGCTCCAGTAGTAGCTTATATTGATATATTTCTGTTACTGAAAGTGACTATTAAGTATAAAATATACATACCAAACTTTTAAATCCACTAAAAAAAGCATCCATTTCCTCTATGGTATTATAATTAAAATATTGGTATTTTCGCATTTTGCTTTTCCAATTCGCAAAGAATTCCTGACACATTTTATCAGTGTGAATGCAGCTCTGTGCTGGATGCTCCAAGCATCTTGCACTTGTTTTTCTCCAACCATAGTCGACCTCCTTTACCAGGCGTGAGTCCCAGGAAGTGGCCACTAAGAGGTTCTTCTGTTGGTGTATGCTGAGGACCAAGCCATATTTTCATTTTTTGTCCATTCTCGGTTTTTACAATTGGGACACAGTTTACATCTGGCTTTTCTCTACAATTAGCATCCAGGCATTCATTGGCACGGATCCATCTTCGTGGGTGAAGGAAAAGTTCTTAAGGAATACAATTCAGAATGCCTTCTAACACTCTGAAGTAGACACTGAGCTTTGTATGCATCCCTATCAGCCATTTATGGAAAAAGAAATCATTTCCTGAGCTTTTGATTTCCTAAAATATGTTTCATAGCAGTAAAAATACATGCAATTCCTATATGATTACTTCCTTTTTTACATCCTCACTATTAAGTGTAGCCTGGCTCTTCCAGATCCTGATGCAAACAAAAGTGATAAGGCTTTTCCAAATTTTTGTTTGCCTTTTTTTTTTTTATTTCATTTTGGATGTGAAACGAAGCTCAGAAGTAGGGAGGGAAATGCTTCTCCATCCCTTTCGGATAAATACAGAGGCTTTCCTCCAGTATCTTCTGTTAGCAAACCTATTTTTCCTCTTGTCTCTTCATATTGTAATATAGTATGCGTGTGTCATTTTTATTCAAGGCTGACCAAAAACTGCTTTTACTTTCTATTCCATTTAAAGCTACGTTTTTGCAACTCTGGAGGTAATGAAGCACACAAGGGAAGTGCCAGTAATCATATAGGATTTAGTTGCACAAAATGAGTAATGCAGATTCATGTTCTGCTATCAAGAAAATACCCTATAAACCTCAGAAAGGAGATTTGCTGTAATCAAATTACAAATTGCCAGTAATCAAATTAAGTCAGGTCAGATTGTGAACACACACACACTGTATGAATATTTAGACATTTTTATAATCCTATATAGTAAGGACTATTTAGATAGGAGTGCAGTGGCTTATGTGTGTTGACTTGAATACTTGCCTGGGAAAGGAGTTGACAAAACAAAATAAAAAGAGAAAATCAGCAGTCCTTCTAGTTGATTGTGTGCATTTTTTTTTACAAACAGAACTAGAATGAAAAAAAATAAAGAAAAAAAAAAGACAAATCAGAGATTTGGTTAATTAGTAAGGATCTCTGTTTTTACAAATTTCTAGTAACCAACCAGAGTCCCTGGAATTTACTATGAAATTTTCTATGGAATTTGGATCCACAGGATGCACATTTTGCATCCCTAGAAAAATATAATATAACATAATAGCTACAAGTTAATAGGAACACATAGTCTCAATCATAGTAGTATGCAAAATTGCCAGTAGAATTCTTTGTTTTTTAAAGTTAGAAGAAATAACACTGAAAGACCCTATGATTGAAAGAAATCATTCAAAAATATTGCAAAATCTTAACAACCTAAATAATCTAAATAATTAATCTAGATAATTAATTGCCTGCGGACAAAAGAAAGAAAACAGAACTTTCTATTCTTCAAACAGAAAGAGAAAAAAATCCTGAAATTACTATAATTCATCACATAAAAGTTTAAATGCGTAACATTTAGTAAGTTACCACCTCTGGTGATCTTTTGAGTGAGTTTTGCTAAGCTGGATTCATCTGACTAACTATCCTACAAAGCATACTGCTATGCACTCTGTAGGTTAATTATACATTTTAGACAATAATGCTCAATTAGTTTAATTATAGTGTATTATACAGATTGTGTTTTTCCCCAGAACTCAAGTAGGAGTTCCTGTCTATGTCTGAAACTAATGCTTTGACCTCATTTTGAGCTGCTGTTCCATTTCCACAAGAAATTTGTGAGCTATGTGTTGCAATTCTAGTAGTTACTGATCTTCTGAATGTTGTTTTTTAGTTGATATAAAGATTTGGTCACCAGTGTTTTTTTTCCATTTTTTTTTTTAGCTTTGTCCCTTGTGAGATCTGTGAAAAGTGGTATAGCTATTAAGGCTCGGGAAGCTACTATGACCATGCACGTTAAACTGCATGAAGAATTGTATCAATTTTTGAAGCATATGTAAGAGAAAAACATTGTCCTTATGTTCAGGAAGATCTGAACCAAATCTTTGTCTTATATTTCTATCACCGTTATTGTGCAGTCACAGTAACAAAAATGCATTCACCTTCTTCCTAAGGCGTCCAGACAGAAGTCAGAAGTTCATTCTGGCAGAAAGGACTCAATGTTTCACGATGTTTCTCCAAATGGAATTGGCAAATGGAATTTCCCAGCAACAGAGCAGTAACAAACAACATATTAGAGCTAATTTTTAGTTGCCTGATACGTGAAATGCTAAAAGCAGCAGTGATCTGGCTGAGAACCAAAGAACTGGAAAAATGCTGCAGAGCCCACTCCACACTTCTGAGGCACATTGAGGGCTGAGAAACTAGGTATAGTGTAAAGAGGGAAAAGTTCTGAGACATTAAAATGAAAGCAGATGAGAAATATCTAAGGTATGGTTTTGACCTGCAATGACAACAACAAAATGTTAATTTTGAGGTAAATACAACAGTGAGTTTTTGATCCATATGCTTGGCTATATTCTCTGCAATACTATCTGCTGGTAGTACACCTGGCTAATTAAGCCTGAAAATAGACTTACTACTCTGTAGTGATGTAACACATTCTTGTCTTACAAAGGCAAAACTTTTTTTTTTTTTTTCTTGAGTGTCATTATGCTCTTTCACCTTCCAGATTGCCTTCTTGATTTGTTTACTACATGAAAGTTCACATATTTTTTTTATGGTTCAAAGACATTGTTATGGGAGTGAGATGACTTCAGGCCCTTTATGAACTGAAAGAAGAATACCAAATAGGAAACGTCTCACAAAAGAAAACATAATATGAGGACAAAATTTCTCTTTCGAATTTTCTAAAAAAAAAAAAAAACTTTAATTTCTACTCCAGACACAAACTTCAGCTAAGCTGTTGCCTAATATGTGTTTTCTAGTAGTTTGATAAGAGAATGATACATCGCACTGAAGATAGAACCCACATGATAACAGAAGAGGAGCTGACAATTTGTTTGGGCCTTGGCACAGGCCTGGGTGATTATCAACTTTTATTCTGCCTTTCTTCACTCTATTAGTTTTTGGCAGGAGAAAACTACATACGAATCTATGCTTAAGATTGGAGTTGGTTTCTGATGTTAGACAAGAATCTGAATTACATATGAGAGTAGAAAAATAGTGCTTGCACCATTAGAAATAATGGTCCTTGAGACACAAAAGTGGCTAAGATCAAGCCAGTAATGCATTGTGAAATTTCATATAATTTCTGTCTTGCTATAGGGAAACAATGAATGAGTTGTTATTTTACATAGAATACTTAATTTGTGTCTTAAAATAATTAAAGAAAATCAAATCACCACTCATGTTAGTTGAATCCAGAAGATTTTCTTCAAAATATTAAAGTCAATCTGCATTTTAAAGCATCTCCCAATTTTATTTTACAGAATTTAAATCCAGAAATCCTTGAATTATCAGCACTAGAAGATTAATGGGAGGATTTATTTCCTTCTTCACTTTCCAAACTTCATTAATTCAATGTGTATTGATCAGAATCTATTATTGCACACTTTGCATAATGTTCTATCCTCAAACTCGGACATACACAGCTTGCAGTTTTAAAGAATGCCCTTAGAAGCAGAGCAAATGCCTATAAAATATCAGATGGTATTTTATCACTTATAAGAAGCCTGTCGCAATCCATGAACAGTAGAGTTATCTAGGTGAACATGAGAAAGATTGAAAATTAAGCAGCAAATACACAGAATATTATTTTTGTTTCTTAATGTTAGTATTGTTACTAGTTGTTTGTATCTTTATTTCTAAGAGACCGATAAAATTAAAACTAAATGCTGTCTGCACTTGGATAGATTTTCATACTTCATTCTATTTGTCACTTTCTAAGCTATATAACTGTCTGGTAAAAGATGCAGGGTAACTTAAGTATTTGTGAGAATTTCATAATTTTAAGTTAATCTATGACTGAGTCAAACAGAGATTTCTTTCATGTGGTTAGACGGTTGCCTTATCCTGATGTCTCTCTAAGGTTTAAAGATAAGAACAGCCAGTGAGGTGGTACCTCTAAACAGACTTTTCATTGATCTAAACGGACAAGATTTTCTTGATTAGCTGGGTTAGCTCTTTCTAGCTATATTTATAGGACTTTGATGCATCAACACAGGGGTAAAGTCATGGCAAAGCAAAGCAATCCTACCCTAAAAATAACGAAGGGTTCCCAATAATCTCAAAATTGTCTGTGGTTTTATACTGACGGCTGTTGCTGAGAGTAATTGCTAGATCAGAAGCTTATGCTTAGATACATGCTCATGATTCCACGGTGCAGTAAGAAATATTATTAAGATAGGACAATAGAATCTTCCAATCTCCCTTTTTCTCCTTCAGACCTTATTTACACTTTGGAAAAAATAGTTAAGATATTTGACATCTTTACATCAGGAATGTTTTTTATTTTTTCATATTGAAATTAAATATGAATTTCATTTTAAAATAACTTTTCATTTTCAAGTGTTTTTCATAACATGAGATCAAAAGATAAGCGGTCTAACTGTCTTTTTAATATAATTTTAAGATAATATGAAGATTTTTTAAAATAGAAATTATATTTCTTGAAAATTTCTTTTTCATTTTGCTTTTGTTCAGAATAAAAATAACCTCGAAGCAGCAAAATTTTCTGTGGAATGGAAATTTCTGTATCTATATATCTAAAGATTTGCCTGAACAATCCAAGAATTTGACTTTCTCCAGCTTTTTGATGACTGAAAGTATGTAGCTTTCAAAGAAATATAATCTTCAATTCATATTTTTCTCTTATACGACCAGAGCAAATCAGAAATATACTTTGCAAGATAAATTAAGCTACAGACATTTTATGATTTATAAGTCAGAGAGGAATCATGCATAAAGACTTAAATCTTTTCTTTTTTAAATGATATTCAGGACTTCAAAGTAAAGGTTCAGGGTTTTGTTGTTGTTGTTGTTATTCTTTGTTTTTGTTTTTGTTTTTTACATTAATTGATGTTACTTTTTGGCTGACAATTAAACTTTACTGTTCCATGAAGTGAAAATAAATAAATAAATAAATAAATATCTGTACAGCTGTTTACACAGGCTGCTTTAGCTATTTAAAGGTTATTTAAACTCTTGTGTTCCCGACTATATTAAATCCTCAAAATAACTATGCTTACTGACTACTTTAATTCTTGTCATCAAAATTACTTAAAAGTCACTGGTTGTATAAACAATTCTTCAAGAAATTTACATATTCCCCAGCATGAGGAAATCCATTTAGCAACTCAGAACACAAGACGTCAACACTTTTCAATCACATGCTAATTAAACTGAACTATATGTTTGCAGAGTAAATTTGAACAACACATAAAGAACAGCAGCCTCTGCTACCATTGTATTACAAAGAGAGGCTACATTTTAGTTCTCGTCTCTGATTTGCTCCATGATAATTTAAAAGAGCCACTTCTAAACAGCCACTATTATTTTATGGAAATCCATGAACAATATTCTGCTGTAAAAAAAAGTCTGCTTGCAGCTCAGCTTATTTTTCTTCATAAGCATTGATTTACTAAAATGCAAGGACCTTTGTTGATAATAAGTGCATATATAAACATTGCTTTTTTTTAACTTAAGTCATAATCTTCTGTTTGTGTTTGAAAAAGGCCCTTTTAATTATCAGGTCTCTAGCAGGCTCCTCTTTCATCCTTCACTGTTTCTCTAACTTCCTTTTCTCTAAGAGGTGTAATTCTATGCTACGTAAGAACTGTTTTTTTTCCAATAAAGAGCTGATTTACTTGTTTCTGGGACTTGATTATGTTGACACTAAAGTTCTTATCCCACTTTAATTATATAAATTTACAGAACTTAAACTTAGATGTGGTTCAAAGCAAGTTTAATTTGAGCTCTTGTTGAATAATAAACTTTGCCTTCATTTCATATCTCTGAATGAACATGATCCTTTGGTGTGGTTCCTCATAGTCACATGGAATTCATATATCCTTACATGAAATTCCTTTTTCTTATAGTTGGGCATCCAACTCTATCAGCTTGGCTTGCATTTTTGCTCATGGAGAATAGCCAGGTCTTTGGCTTGTCTGAGTTTTTGATTTATCTGTAAGCCTGCCCAAATCTATTTAGAAATGCACATAGGCACTAGGCTTGAGGAAAAACAAATAATAAAAAAAGAAAGTTTTTAATCTACAAATTATTTTATTATTTCAATAATCATATTGTTTGTATTGTATTATTCCTATACTATTTCTATAATCATATTGTTGCCACTTACTTTTTCATTGTCTTGTCTCCTGTGGAGCTCTAATCATATTTATAAATAATAACTTTTTCTTTCATAAAGACAATGGACTATTGATATGGTCTTGGTTATGTAAAGAAATGTGACATTGTTCTCAAGAAAGACAATGAATAACAAACTATGAACTTTTATGTCTGGCAGACCATGTATAGTAACCAGTATCAAATATGAAGACGCATAGTAACTATGAGAATGAAGACATAAGGCCTGTTTTTTGAAAGTGAGAAGCATCCAGGTCATTTAACCTTCTGAAAATTTTAGCTGGTCAGGAGTTCTGAGCATTAGATATTCTGATACACACAACTGAGAGAAGGAAGTCAGAATTTTATCCCAGAGGTTAGATATCCATGAGTCACTGTCAAGGAAATGTGCACATTTAGTCTTTTTGCTGGGGTCTGTCTGTATCTGTTTCTTCTCAGGATTTTATCGGTGACTTGAGCAGATAGAAACCTGTGCTGAACCCACAGATTGGATAACAGTGAGAGGGATTCAGCATTTGTTGGAAGATAAAATTAGAACTGAAAATGACAATCACATTGGAGAAATGGTTGGGAAAATAGAATTAAGTGCCAAACTTAGGAATTGTCAACTGTGCAGTGTTGCAAGGCATGGGAATTGGAGATTAATTTACATTTTTGGGCAGGGAGATGAAAGATTAAATGCGAGCTTAAAGCGAGATTTGTGGAAAAAAATATTCTAATGCACAGAGGAGAAGTTGATGAGGATAATATTATTCGAGTAGGACAATACAGTTATAGGTAATCTCTTCTTTAGCCCATGAACACAACACAGAAAGTTACAGATTTAAATAAATCATGAAACAGACACAGTAGGTGTCATGAAAATAATCAACTCACAGGAAGAGTGAAAAGCTGGACAGAATCTACAGGGGATTATAGAATCTTGAACACTGAAATTTATAAAACTGGGCTGAAGATGCACTTTTGTGTGTTATTGAAAATACTTTCCTTTCCACGACCAGATGGAAAGGTAGTTTAAAATATTCCTGCTTTTGGTTTTATATTGGAAGAGAGATGTGCAGGAGAGTTGTGTTTTTTTGTTTTGTTTTGTTCTTTGAAAAACTGAAATAAATACAACTTTAGAGTACACAAACACTTCTCTACTAAGTTGTTCACATTTGGGATAAAGCCTTCTGTTCTTTAATCAAATCTTTCTTACTGCATTTATATTAAACTTGAGTTAGAGATTAACATGAAATGAAAAAATTGATACTGGTCCAAAAACTGAATTTCACAAAGTTTGTGCACTTGGATCACAGGATTTTTTTTCATCCCCATAAACATAATATCAAATGAAGACAATCTCTTTAAATACAATGTTATTCAGGTCCAAGTTTCTGCTGGATGCTATTGTGGTTATTTTAAAATTTATTTCGGACTAGGCAGAGGCTGAAAAACACTTTAATAACATTTGAGAGATATTTGTTTTAGTACTAATTTTTTTCTGGCATATTTAAATTTTGCCATAAAAAAATGAGGGCAGATTAATACCCTGTGTAGTTACACTCAGTCACTGAAATTACAACAGGGATAAAGTTGGCCCAACACTGTTTAAACAGCCCCAAAGATTCACTTAGCTACCAGGAGAACTGGAAGGGGAAAAGGGGGGAAAAGAACAGATGTTGACTCATTATTCTTTGGGGATTTGTTTATTTTTCCTGACATCAAACAATTATGGAGAATTCAGCTGTTATTAAGGCATCTTTATTTTAACTGAGTATGTAATTACACAAGAATGTTGCTTTGGAGTAGGATTGATCTTTGAGAAAAGAAGAAATATTTACAGGATGGCAGAAGCACATTTAACAACAGGTAATATTTCTGTTAACACAGCATCTCTAAATAAATGCGCAACACACCCTTTTATTTATTTTTTAATGCCAAACAGTTCACCATTTTATTTTATTTTATTTTATTTTATTTTATTTTATTTTATTTTATTGATGGGACTGTGACAGCCTGTGACAGACATGTCCTTGGATATCTGCTGGCATGGAGTCATATGTATGTGCTACTGACACATAAAAACTACCTCTGTGATCCTTCTACAATCAGCTTCTCTCCTGGACCCCTGCCAGACCTCCTTAGGCGTCTGATGTTTCAACCATACCCTTGGGGAATACCTTTCATTCACATTAAGGCATCATTATAGCATTGTAAAGGATCTTTAAAATATCACTCATTGTGACACTTTCCTATGTCTTAATGGTGAGAAAATGATCCTAGTGCATGTGAGTTTTAAACCTAAATACTGGATATTAACTTTTACCACACATTCATGCCTGAAGATGTCTACTCCACTTCACTGAACTATGTCCTTTCACTGCCATCCACCAGAAAGTGGTTAATGTTGCAGCAATCACACTATGATTGCTCAATGAAAGTTTACTTCAATGATGATAAAAATAATCAGATTACTGTACTAAGAGATCTTCTATTTTGTATCCCTGCACAGATATCCACAGTAAAGTATTCTCTTTCAACAGAAAAGCACACACACAAAAAAAAAAAAGGACTTTGGAGGAAGACTTCTTGAAAAAAAAAGAAACAATAACAAACAAACAAAAAGAAAACAATAGGAAGAGAAAATAATTATTTGAATAGTGTCTAACTTTACAGTTCGCTTTGCTTACCTCAAAGAGTGTCCTGTAGCTTGTGTTAGCAAAAGTTTTATTAAAATTGACTATGTATTTTCCCACAGTTTCTGCACAAGAGATCGCGATAGTAGACTTGCTATAGATAATAGTCTTGAAGAAGACTTGCTGTTTTATTGTCCCTGGCAAAAAATTAAGTCTCTTCTCTGCTAGAGCTATTTTTCTTTTCTTTTGGTTTGTTTTCAGACACAGGCTGTAAAAAGTATAAACAATAATTTTTCCTGCTAATACTATCTAAAGCGTTGCTTTTATGTAACCTGTTACTGATGAGACTTTTAAAAATTCAATGAACTTTTCTGAACTTTTTCACTGAACAGAGACTAGCATGGCATAGAAGGAAAAAATACAATTTTTCTCCTGCAGTCCAGAGGATAGTAGTTGGTCAGTCATTATAAGTAAAGTCAAAGACCTGCTAACGAGAGCCCTCTAAGCAGAAGACAAGACGACAAGACACTTTGTAACTAGAGAGACATTTTAAGAAAACTATGTCTAAAGCCTGAGTTTAATGAAGAATTGGAGTATACTACTTGAATAATTGCTTTAGTCCTTATATTGTGATAGATGGGCAGTAAATAATTATTTGAGTATGAAATTTATTTTTCTGGTTGTGCTGACTGATTTCAACTTGATTTCCAGGTACAACTCATACTACATTGCTAGATACCTCTCCTCAAATACTAAAAAATGTAAAGGCAAAATGTATGGGGTCATGATTTATTTGTCACATTAGGCTAAGATATGCTATCAGCTCAAAGTTACAGAAGATACCAATTCAGACATATAATTTCATCTTTTGGGGGAAAAAGGGTATAAAACTCATTATCAAACTAGTATACAAAACCTCAGATAATTGTTTGATGAGCACATCATGAATATTCTTATACAGTGTCTGTTATGCATCTGTGCATAACACTTGCAGGAATGTATAAGCATTCACTATACAAGAGAAATTCTGATACTGATCTTACACAGGGACATTTCTGGAATACGTCTTTTCTGGAACAAATGTTTCATAGTAAATCCTGATCCTTAATCACTTGCTGAAAGTCAAACTGCACAAGAGGTACATTTCTTTTTAAAGTGTTGGTGTTGGGCATCTTGGCCTTTGTATGTTGCACACTAAACACCCTATGAGCATTTTCTGGGTAGAGTTGGAATCAGTGATGTTCTCCAGTCTAAAGATATGCACAATTACATGCATTTTAAAAAACATTTTATATGCGCAAAAATGCAATATCTAAAACTGACAGATTAATGCATGTGGACACAGGCAATCACTGACTACACCGCTCTCATGATAGGTTGCAAAAAAAAGACAGAAATGTAAAATGATTCTCTGAGCCAACAGTTATTTCTGCCTCCAACTCCCGCTGATTTTTTAGATTCTTCAGGCTATGTAAAGACATTAGATTTAAAGTCAAGATGCAGAAAATGGCACAGGTTGTTAAGTTTATGTCCCTCTCTAATGAAAGACTTGTGTTGCTGTCTTGGAAATCAGGTTTCCTAGTACAGAATTCTGGTAGAATCAAACCCAATTCTCTGCTGCCTCTGATCTGAGTTGGTGCTGTATATGTCCACTGAAGTAGACTTTTCTTTTTTTTCATTTTTTTCTTCAGTGTCAAGTGAGACTAAATTGTTATTATTTACCTAGTAGTTAGCAAAAGCAATTACTAAAAATTATTTGTTTCATGAAATAAACTGTTTTTAAGCTTATTTTATGCAAAATGTTGATTATATTTTCTAGTATGTATATGATAGCTTTCTGTCTATAAGCAGGATCCTATGGAATGTGAGCATCTGAAAAATCTCAGCTTTAATTCATTCAAGGAAAGAAAAATGGATTGGGGGGTGGAGGAAATGCAGCCTTCTAAAGGGTCAAGCTTGTGTAATCTTGAGTAAGTTTCGCTAACTTTTGAATTTAACAGAGAAAGACCTCAATTACTTTTTCCATATATCACACTTTCCCCCATCAGTCTTTAGAATTAAATACACAAATATATATATATATATAAAACAGTATCTCCAACTCAGCAGGAAGCAAGAAATTACCCCGAACAAGTTGCATCTGGAAACTTTCTAGCCTGATTTGCAGACTCATGCAGAGTTTTGGTAAATACCTTTAAAATATATATACATATACATGTTTTACTTAGGAGAATAGCTACATGTATGCTTACCAACTTCTTGAATACATATCCAGAATTTTTCACACATGCTGAAATAGCTGATCTTCGTGCATGCTTTGGGTATTTGGGTTCACAAGACAAAGACACAAAGGTACAAAATATGAATACAAGTATTTTGAATTAGTTTGCCCCAGAAAAGTTCATTATTTACTTTTATCCTTAGCTAAAATAGATACTTAACAAAGAAATAAATATGGCTTAATTGACTGCTCCTAAAGTACACTTACAATAAAATCATTATATTTTCACTTGGTGTTTATTTTTTACCTGTCTCATTATTAGGATTTAAAAATTCTCTAGACTTTGTGATCTTTAAGGAAGATGCTGCAGCCTACACATCACTTTTAAATATGTTAAACCCCAGGAAAAACTATAAAAACAAAAAAAAAGTATTGGATTCCAAAAGCATGACTGCTAATGCTAAGGACTAAGTAAAGCAAGGAACATGCTGAATCCAATGAAAACAACAATTACCTCAACCAATAATAAAAGTAAAACAGTTTGTGGGAGTGAATGGAGCATTGTTGAAATTATAATGACAGCGAAATGGAAAAAAGGCCTGTCTTAGGATGGTTTACCTCTAAGTAAATACTTTTCTCTCTTTTTTTGCACTTCTTCGGTTTCTACTGACATCTGTGTTATAATCTAAAGGTGAAAGGCCAACAAAAAAAGCTGCTTGTTGATTGGAAACTAGAATATCTAATAAACCAATATTTAACAATAGAATTACTAAAATGTTGTTTCATCGGTGGTCAAGACCTGCAGAAAACTTCTGCCGTGAAAACTGACTTTTCTCTACTTTTCCATTGTTTACCATCTATCTAAATGTCCTTTCAGGCTGTATATCCTTTCAGCTTGTGTTGCCTAGGCTTGTCCTCCACTTACTTAGAGTGACTTGTTTCACTGGACTCGTGTATTTACCTAAGATAGATAGGCAGTCATCAGGACTTTCCATCTTATTTATTCTTTTCTGCTTGTTTTTCTCCTTTCTTCTTTCAACCCATCCCAAATCTCTCTATTATACTCTTGGTATGCATCTTGTCATTTTATTCCTTCTCTGTTCAACTTCTTTTTTTTTCAGTTGTGACACCCTTCTGTAAATAATTCCCTGTGGGTCAACCAGACACCAGCAACCATCAGCGTTTCAGGAATCAGTACTTCTGTTTAAACTGTCAGACAATAAATACTAAATAGTAATCTATAAAATGGGATCTGAAAATATATGCCATTTCTGACCAAAAAGGGAATACAAGAGACATGATCTTTTGCTAGGCAAAAAAGCCAGTAAAGCTCTTTTCCATGTTGCTATGCAGACAGCAAACAAATTACTTCAGAGAAACTTTTTCCTTAAAAATATCCTAGTTTATTATTTTTAAATTGCACTGCACTGGAGTCTAGAGGTCCAGACAAGCACTAGTTTTCAATGCCATTGGTGCTGTTCAAACTTATACAGTACAAGGCAACTCAACAGGTTTGATATATTGCAGCAAAAATTCAGTACAATATTTTTGGCAAGTATTATAGACCACTGTGTTCCCTTTTTTAGTACAACAGTGGCGGAATCTGAACAGCAGTTATGTTGTCACACCTCTAAAGGAGCACAAAGAAGTCAGGTTCGCCTAATCCAAATATTCAGTTTTCCTGATACACATATTGCTGCTATGATGGGAGAGATCAGTAAATAAAAAGGGGCCTGGTATTGATGCATCTGAATAAATCAGGTGGAGAATTCATTCTGTTTCTAGATTTCCACATTTGTGATATGGATGAAACCTGGAATTTGATTTTTTGGAAATATTTGCCATACAGAAGCTAGTATAGAATTAGTTAGGATAGTTTGTATAGTATATATATATACTATTAGTATAGTTAGTATGGAATTTGGATTATAATTTATTTTATATGTTTTTCCTTTCATTGTAATTTGTAAAGCTTTGTACTGCTTTTATGCAGAAATAACATAAGAGAAAGGTGTGTTCTAATTTCTCCTTTGTTTCGCGGGCCTCCTACTATGAATATTAACTTGGCTGCCTTCAAATTATACCTAGACCTCTGCATTGGAATGTCCTTCAGGCACACAAATCTGCCATTTATAGCAGCCCATAGCACTTTCCGACAACTTATTTGATTTTAAACTAACACCGAAAATCTAAAGAGAGCCCCCTTTTGGTTTAAACCCCTCTCAGGCCTATATTGTGTTTCTGTCATAGGAATGATTCTGAGAGGGACTAATTAAAAGTCCAATGAATGTGTGAGGGTTAAACTCACAGACTCTGCTCATTAACAGTCACTCACCTAAGAATATTTTGAGACTTCTTTTCTGTGATGGGAAGGAAAGAATAAGATGAGACAACACTTAAAAATTCACATTTTATTATACAAACACACATTTCTCTTGTATTGCTAGGCCTGCGGTGATGACAATATCTAATTTAACAAAAAGATTCCTCCCCTTTCCCTGTCTTTCTTGTTGGAAAATGACAAAAGAAAACAAAAAAATCACTAATGAACACCCCTTCCCCCAAGAAATAAGGAAAATCAGAACCATTTTGTTAATTGTCTTTTTCCTGCTGTTTCCATGGCAATCCTGGCTCCTAGACTTCACTGCAGAGTGACAGTCCAACAATTCACACACTACACCCTTTCAGGCACAATGAATGGCTGTGAAAGAGGCAGAACAGGCACTATTCAGGAAACATGTGATATCTACTCAATGCACTACCTTTCATCCACATTTTCCAAATTGCAGTTAATTTAATTCTAAACAAATGGCTAAGGGGTACAAATGAGGATTAAAAGGAAAAGAACATCTTGAGCTCTAATGGGGATGGTTTGTGTGAAGAACAATATAGCACTTTCTTCTGATGCCAAGGCTACCAAATTGAAAGATGCACTTTCCCTCTTCTTCTGAGGCTCTTAATTTATAATCTATATCAATAGTGAAATAAACATGACAGGGTTTTTTTTTCTTTCTTTCTTTTTTTTTTCTTTTTTCCAGAGAGTGGAATAAATCAGGTAAGTTTTGGATTTCCATGTAGAAATTGTTTTGTCACATGGAAACAAATCTTTGATTTTCTTCAAACTAACAAAAATGCATTTATTTTTCAAGTAAGATAGCGTTCTTCACCTGGCCTCTCCTTCAATCATTCAGTATATTTATTTTCTGCTTCTGAAGTTAATAAGTCCCATAGAAAAAGTCACGACAAATACTTTCAGGTCACCCTAAGAAATAGCAACAGGCCTTTTGAGGGCATCAATGTCCGGAAGGAAATTATTATTCACATTTAATGTAATGACAGTGAGCCTTGTTTTTCATGTGATTCTTTTCCTTTTGCTACATAAAGAATATTATCTGCTTAAAACTGATCAAGCGAAAATGTTGATTTTTATGATATTTGGTTAAACATCAGGGAAGAGGCTTAAAAAGTTTAGTAATTTACCACATGGCACCATAAGCACTGACAGTGTGTCAAATTGCTAACTAACTACTGCACTTTCTTGGCTAGTTTATAGCACAGTGGGTAACCAGGCAGTTATATGCAGTTAACAAGCAATTTACTTTGGGAATGCAGACATTTTGTAAAAGGAAATATGGCAGAGTAGCAAAATAGCTTTAAAGCTAAACCATTTTCTATCACTTTGATATCTTAAAAATTATGAAAAAAAACCTACAACATTTTGTGTAAAATACTTCCTATTCAGGTAAAGTATTCTTCATTGCAGCCCTAGATTTTTCCACCAATGAATACAAAATGGCTTTTTAGATAAAATTACTATTAATATCAATTTTACTATTATTAATTCTCCCTTTAAGAATGCTTTAGCTTCTAAGAATATCTTACACAGAGTTGCTAGACATGCCATTTATTATCTGTGAGAAACAGCATTTGATATTGTACTGCCAATAAGCAAAATGACAAAAAGCCTCTGAACACTTTTCAAGTTTTGAAGATAAATGTGTTTTGACTTGCAAATGTTTTGCATTATTATGTTAACAAACATTCAAGTGAACAGACTTAGAGAGGTAAAAAAGAAAAGCACTCAAATGTTTAAAATAATATTTTTAGATGGGATCAACTACTGCTTGCAAAGGCCCCAGTTAGAGCTGCACTTTTCTCTGATATACTTAGTATGACACTAGTCTATCTTATTTTAAGAATATGAAGAAAAGATGATAATTTTAATGACTAATTGTTCATGCACAATCATTTCTTAAATCCCAGCTACCAGATATATGCATTTTTGTATTTACCGGGCTATTTTTGTAACAGTACCAGACTATTAATAACAGCATAGCATCTTTAAAATCCATTTGAAGGCAATTTTGGGTAACTGGTTTTTGATAAGTGTTCAAATTGTTTATGAATCAACTATTTTTTTCATTCTTTGATAAGAAACGATAGAACATCACTTCAGAAAATACTCTGAATTATGGATAATACTATTAAGAGAATTAGCTGCCAAACAAGTTTGTAGATATCTAAATGTTTTAAAAAATCTTTAAAAGTCCTATAGTACACTGTACACTGACAATAGATAGGTGTAAATATATGTGAATGATAAATCAAACATCAAAATAAATCAATTAATAGCACTGGAATAATATGTGAGAAAAATATGTGCTGATATTAAGGCAGAATAAAAGTTAAGTCAAAAGTTACTCATTGCTTAGCAACTACCAAGCACTTAGTCTTTTGAGGATTATAGGATACTTGCTTACACACCTTCTATTGTTTTTGAATTTTTAATAAGCTTAATGAGAAATTAAATTTGTAACTGGCATCGATCTTGGTTTGTTTTTAGGCAGTGTTCAAAATGCAAGGACAGAACTGCACTCTTGGCATGTTCAAAACACAACGATATAACTGCACTCTTTTCTCAATATAGCAAGGGCACATTTTGCATTGGAAAAGGTCATAAAAGGGTAGTTTAGCTACATTCACACAGATTTTGTTGTATATGCCCCAAATGGGCTTTGGTATGCCATTCTAGGTCATGGCATGAGGATTTTACTGTACATATTGCTGCAAAGGGAGGGAGTGAAGCATACACGTAGTTGCTGAGCCAGAAACTGTGAGTTTAATAGCTAAGTCTGGACAGACAGATATCTGCCTGTCCTGATAAACACGTTGTGGAGGCTGATGCTGATATTGCTAGCTACAGAAATTCTTGTCTGTAGCTCTCCAATAATCATTTCCTTGTGCAACTGATCTAAACAGCTGATGGAAAAACCTTCCTAATGGCTATTCTCCATGAGTGATTTGTGTCAAGGATGTGTTTACTTTTACAGTTCCGCAGATCTGCATGGATGTTCTCTCTGTGCAGTTCTTTCCAAGTAGAATATTGACCATGTTTTCTTCAATTTTCATCTCCATCTTTTGCATCCATTGGCAGCTCTTCTACCCAAGAAAATGCAAAACTTCACAGTAAGCTTCAGACAAAATTTTGGATTTTCAGTCATTATGACATCAGAACTCCAACCATGGTCCATGAAATGCATGAAATGAGCCTCCGTTTTCTCAGAGATGCATTCAGTCTCGCTCAAAAGTCAGGCACATTTTGAACAGTTAGGGTCTAACCTTGCAGAGAATGGTTGACTGAATGTGAAATGAAACCTTAAGGCAGGTAAATATTATCAGACTTTTGATTTCCTTTGCCAAAAACACATGTGTTCCTATATGACATATAAGTATATTTAGGATACTAATTTGTTTCTTCTTTTCCTTTTGATCTCTAGCAGAAATGCCCAAGAAGGCAAAAATAGAAAAATTCAGAACCATATTCTCTTTAGCAGGTATGTTGGAGAAGAGATATTTTGATTTCCACAGTGAAAAAAGGAGGAAAAAGACCCCTAGCAGAGAAAATTAACAAGTAAATAGTAAATCTACCGAAAACCAGCAAAGACAGCTAAGACCTTCAGCTCACCCTGAAGTGATATCTATAAATCTTTTCTAACTTTACAAAATTTATATTAAAGTCATGGAAACACATCTGCATGCCAATAAAACAGGAAGCAGACCAATATTTTCATGCCCCTAGAAAAGTGTTGTATTCCAAATGCAGCTCTAACTTATTCTGCAGGTCAGTAAGCTTTACTAGGCAGCTTATTTGCCTGACCCTATGCCTCACTTTCTGTTTTTCATTTCCACTATGAATCTTTTACTCTCAGCAGAATGACAGACAAGCTCCTCTCCTACAGGTCATGACTAAATCAATGGACCGATCAGTGTTCCAGGAATATCGTTACTGCAACCAGCATATTCATTGGTGAGTTAACACACCGTTCATGTGAGAGACACTGGGCCAATTTTGCAGCTGGTGTAAATCGGTGTAGTGGAGCAATATTGATTTACAGCAGCTGAGAAGTTGATGCTTATTTTCTGCGAGCCAAAATGACTCCAGTCATCCAGTGATTCCAGCATCCCTTTCCAAATTTATATTCCCACACAGAATACATGAGTCTGCTCTCAGGTCATCCTGATACAATTAATTGTTTGTTTCATATTCCCATTCCTGGAGTATCTTCTCTGCTTTCACAAACAAATAGTTTGAATCTTACACTTACGCAAACAATTCTGATTTATTTCTAAATACAGAAACATTGGGTAAAGATAATTCATATAATTAAGGGATCACTTTATATTAGTCTTATTTTTGACAAGAAGACAACAAAAAGGAAGAATTAGTAGAAAAAAAAAGTGTTTATTTCTTCCCTCTTTCC
>NW_010580837.1:166890-190649 GCF_000705375.1 Tinamus guttatus | reverse complement strand
CTGCCAACCCCCCATCATTCTCAGAGGAGTTTTTCCTGACTGACCTAAGCCTCATCCTGGTTCTAATATAAAACAGCTGAAAGCCTGAAACCCTGAAAACTCTGAAGAAAAAAATAGAAACAAGGCAGAAGATATTGTCACTAGACACATATTTGCTGCTTGTAAAGTAGATATATAGCTCCCTGGGCCCACTTTAAAACCAAGGCCAAGATCTGACCTCAGTACTTTCCTCTCTAAGCAGAAGCTGAGCAATGAATTCACTTGTCTCTTAAAAAAGAGCCCCCCTTTTTTTCCTCTCCTTCCTCTGCCCGAATAATAAATGCTCTTTTAAAACAATCAGGTCTACATTTTCTATGTATAGATTTTCCTCTAATGTCACTGGAAACAGAACAGTACATTTGATGGATTGTTTTTAAGGACTGAAGCCATCACTTTGCAGCACTTCAAATTATTTTTGCAGAAGAGTGTTCCTGAGTCCTGTGCCATTTCTTATGTCTAGCTTCTCAGGCTGTATGTTCTAATTTTGGGGGGTAACTACTCCCAATTTGATTAATCAGATCAAGAGCGTCAGCCTTCCCTAAAATACCAGAAAGGGGTGGAGTGAGGAGCCAAACTATATTACTGAGCAGACACATCTGCATATTCCCTTGCTGTACAGAGCTGCTCAGAAATGCACGCAAGTGGAAGGCCAGGGACCAAGACGCGGCTGTGGTTCTGCGTCTGCCGATACAACATCTCTCTCAGCTCTGCACAGATGGAGCCAGTTTCACACGTCGTGTCCAGAATGCATTGGGTCCTCTACTCACATTCACATGACTGTGATACTCTGAGTCAGTATTAGGCATGACACACCACTGGTAGACCTTATTCATCAACTTTTTACACACTGCAGCTGTGTAAAACATTTACAGTGAAACCAGAAACCGGTCATGGCTGTTCTAGCATCAGGTTTCCTTCTAAACCCTAGTGAACGTCATTGAAATTTGTTAATGTTTGTGAATCTGTTCAGAAAAATGGGCTGAGTTTCAAGGATCGGAAGTGTGGGAAATGTATGGCTTTTGAAATGATACCAAATGATATATTAATATTAGATCTGACTAATTCTGATTTTTTGGCTTAAATTGGTCTGGAGTTAAATGTTTGGTATAGCAGGTATAAACATACAGACATTAGGGACATTGAGGGAAACTCAATAGAAAAATGAAATGCAAAACTTCTAAAAAAGATTTGTAGAATTTTTTTTTCCCAAGGTGGTAGTTAGCAGATGTGGTAGAATAATGGAAGTATATGGAAACAAAAGGATACCATCTTGAAGAGAAATAAGAAGGCCCAGTTAAGAAAGAAATATTAAATATATTGAACATAGTAAACATAGTAAAGGCAGACAACGCTGGAGTCAGCAGCAGAGATGAAGCTGAGTCAAAGTGATTACTTAGTGACTACGAACATGTCATTTTTTATATTACAGGCACTCTCAGAAAATTTTCTATATTTAAGTTTTTTTGTAGTACATGACAATTAGCCCTTTATTTCTCATAAGGAAACTCAAAGAAGCTACACTCAATGTGCATGTGTCGACACTGAATATCCCTTAGGCTTAAGATACAAAGACACTGGCTATACATTTTGGGTCAAATTATCCTAGTATATCGTATAAGCTACAGCAGTTGTAACAAAGAACAGGATATTGCAGTATTCTTCACTGATGCTGATTCATACTTTGGACCTGAAAGGACAGTAAATATGAATTATGCCAGTGTCATGACTGCATGGCTCAAGCTGGAATGACATTCACGACATGAATTTCACTGGAGATGCCTGAAGGTCCATGATGTTCATTAAAAGCTTAAGTCTTCAATCATAAAACGCTTTATCAGTTGCCAATACAGAAGACAGCAGTCATTTGGCAAGATCTATTGTTCACATGCTCGAAGTTTCAGGACGCCAGACATTAAGCTGGATGCTTGGGTGAAAGAAAAGTTACTAAGTCTGAGATAACATGAGTCTTTGAGAAAAGTGGGGGTGCTTTCAGGGCTTGGAGATAAGTCCTAGGGAACCCTGGCTGCTTTAAAAGCACGATTATACGCATGCGGTAAACTATTTTTACTGTTCTCACAAACTTTTGAATAAAAGCCTTAAGTTGAATGACACTTGTGATAGAACCATTTACACAAAGCAGACAGCAGAAAAACACCTTGGAATTAGGAGTTTTGGAAAATATGCAAAAACTTTGATTTTAGACTCCTGTAACTTGGATTTTGATGCTGGCCCAATGTCACCCAAGGGTGCGGTATTTGTGATTTTTTTTCCCCATAAAGCCACCACTCTGTCACAATAAAATCAACTTAGATTCCATCTTTGCTGCCCATCTGTTTCCATCTATTTAGAATCTGTCCATGTTACCTTTATGCCTGCCTTTATATTTTTGTACAAATGAAATAGCTGTGAGGAAAGCCCAAGCTCTAGTTTAGGCACAGAGACGTCCAGCATGCTGTCACATCTGCATTCCACATCTCCCTCACTTTCAGCTTTATCATTGGAGGCAGGATGCATTAACTCACTATACCACCAAACCCTGCCAAATAAACAGCAGTTAGACGAATGTTTATTTGTCCAGGCTATGGCATAACTGTAGATCCTCAGCCAAGCTCTGTTCTGTTATTGCCTGAGAATCATCAATAAAACAAACATAATATTGGCATGAAGGCTGAAAATATCCTGCTCAGTGCTACATCCTCCTCATTTTTTACATTAGAAAATGGTGGTAGTTTTTGCACTTCTGTTTCCGAGGCAAGCCTAGCAGGAAGGCGCTTCCGTGGCGAGGACAGGTCGAGAGTGACACCGCGTGGACCCGGCCGGGACGCCCACGCCAGCCCAGCAGCTGCCCAGAGCTGTCAGATGCAGGAGGAAATTCGGTGCTGGTCCCTGCTCCTTTCTAGAAGACATTAAAAAGGCGGATGGGGAAATTGTGGCTCTGCAACAGCCTCCGCTCGCAGGACAGAGCTGGCCTAGTGCAGGCCCTGCCTCCGCTCACAGCAGTCCCTGTGTGGGAGCACCTTGGGGGCTGCATTTTCCACTTTCTCCTTTGCTCTTTTCTGCAGACCTCTAATTTTCTGCTTGCCGTGTGATACCAGCTATCTTGGCATTATAGGCCTCCAGGTCTTCCAGTGAGAGGTATGTAAAAGCAATCAGAGAACTTGAACTGAGCTCCGCCTGGTTTAAACTCTTCTGTAGTCCCTTAAAGTATTAAAGCAGCCTGAAATCCGTGCATTAATAGATACAGAAATCACCATATAATGCCGTTGTACGTGTGCACACACTGGCTGCAGTTATCCACATGTTAATAAGTGCAACATTAACTGAAAAAGCCAATCTTTAGTTTCCATGCTTGTAGTACTACTTGTAAAGTTGGAAGTTTACTGCTGCTACAAAAAATAAATGTAAAAATAAGTGACCAACTTGATTTTACTGTTTCATACAGAAAATTATCTTGAAAGACATTGCCTCAGTTGTTTCCATGTCTATGGGAAACTTGCCAAACACTATAGTGACTTTCTCCCTATCATTTGAATACATTAAAAAATATAGGCCAGCCTCTTTCACTATAGAATAGAAGCTCTGCCCACATATATCTCAAAGCAGGCTCAAGAGCAAGGATTTTGTACATTCTTATCTTCTTGAACAGTTCCCCCAGAAGTTAATGTTCCTTTTGAATTGAAAAAGGTTTTTTACATAAGTTTGAAAAAAAAACCTCTTTAAATATTGAAAACCAAATGACTACTTTAGTCTTCAATTGAAAATTATACTGCTAAAAGAACATTTTCCTTTTACATTGATTTGAAGAAAAAGGTCAAAACTCCCTCCATTGGAATATTTCTGCCTCTCACTATACGGAAATCTTGGTGGTTGTCTTTCTTTCAGTATTAAATAAGTTTTACATGGTATCAGTTCTATTTTATTCTAGTCTTTTTTGTGAGTTATGGAAGGAAAAGACAGAAGTTGTGTTTTCCTTGTTTTAACCAATGAGCTGCTCAGCTGATTTATTAACTGAACCTGCATGCATTGCTGCAAACTCTTCTTGTTTTATCATAAATTTATAGTGCTTTTCTTAAGCGTTCATTTCTTGGAACTGTGTAACTTCAGAACACTCCTGACCTTTTTAAACAAAGACATATTATGTTTTAGACATCATGCAAGTGTAAATTGTTTATGAATATAAAGTAAATATATCTCTAAGGCTAAAAAAAATAGATCTCTCAAAAAAGAAACAAAATATAATTCATATTATGTATGTTAACCAGTGAATTTTCAAACTCAGTTTATGATTTTATTGCTTCTTCTTATTATTTTTTGAATTTCAGTATTGTACTTCTATATTGAAATAGAAGAAAAGTTTCAGAACATTCTTAATCTCCTACATTAATTTTATACTATTTCAGGCAAAATAGGCTATGAACATATTTTTAATAATTTTTTAAAGATTATTGTCCTCTGTATTTTGACTGTTTCCCATGCTTACAAAGAAAATTCTCCCACTTAGAAGGATTTCAGGAAGCCTAAGGTAAAATTAAAAGTGCATATTTGGTCAAATGGAGGTGTTACTTGGAACATTATTTTAAAGTTATCATTCAAAAACTAAGCTGCACATAGAAGATTATACTATCAGATCATCCTGAATATACAAACAGAACATCTGCTCAAACATTTTGGCAAAAGCACTGCATGTCACAAACTGTAATGCTATGAGAACCTTCAGGTGTTCCCTTATTAAATCATCTATCATGTATATAGTTGAAATTTTATAATACTTTGTTAATCCTTCAGCTTGGAACTACTCAAATTAGTTTTCAAATCGTGGTACTTAGGTGGTCATAAAAGTGAGGTAACCTTGTCTACAAAACCACATTTAACACGTAAAATTATAGGTCCCACAGTTTACTTCCTACATATTAGTGTTCTAAGAGACAATTTGGGGGATGGCAGGATTTGGTCAGCCTCAAAGTCTGGAAAGGAATAGATAACATATGGGATAGTCTCATGCCAAGAGATGGGGCCAGAATTCTTTTCCACTGGATGAAAATTGCTCAGAGAAAATATTTTCAAAGCAAATATTTTTTGGCTCTAGATGCCTTACCTAGAAGTGCATAAGAATGACACTATATTTACCATCAGGGTGGGAACTTGACATTATTAGGTGTTTGTACAGCCTTAGGGATTAATGTAATAATAATAATAAAAATCTCCACAGCTGATGTTTTAGTTCTGTAAATCACAAACTTTGAAGAGGTCTATGTTCCCCATCCAGTTCAGGACAATCTTTCTGCCATTGCTAGGTTAGCAATTCAGCTAGCAGCTGAATTATCACACTCCACAAAATTTCAAGTAATAATAATTACATTCATCCCTGTCCAGCCCTTTTTTCAAAGGAAGATTGCTAGCAAAGATTGCCAAAGACATTCTCGAGTAAGTTCTTTCTTTTATTTTTTACAGTTCCAAAACTAAAGCTATTCTAGCCTGACCATTGGTTATTTGTGGAGGTCTAAGTATCGCTCTAATAATGATATACCAGCTAGTGACCAACTGCCAGGAAATTATTATTGCACTCAAACTGCCTGACAGAATTGGCCCTTACTGAACTTTAAACATAACTAATTATCAGGAAAGTAATGTGCATAAGGAGAATGTAGGAGATTTATATTGTTTGGAACACCCATTTCCTATAATAGCAACAGTCCTGGTCTAGTGCTCATGGCCATATGAGGCAGCGAATCATTAAAAAAAGGAAAGAAGATTGTTTACTGGAAGAACTGGGTGCCTAATGGAAAAAGAAAGAAAGAAAAAAAAATGCACCAAATTTATAGTCCTGCAACTTCAGTAACTACTTAGTCCCATGAAGTGTGTGCAAGCTGAGCTACTTCTAGCCAGAAGACATAAAATTGCCTTCTCAAGCTTCTATGTGCAATTTTAACTAATAAGACCTGTAATATAGATGGGCAAACCTCAAAAGGTTCAGAGTTTGGATTCAGTTCCAGCAAGCACACATACACATTTGAGTGATTATCTCCTTTTGTGTCTGAAAAATTGGAGTGGAACTCTGACAAAAGCAGGCTTTCTTCTCTTGGGATAATTCAGCACTTTCAGTCACGACTGCAAATGCAAAAGCACAGTTCAAAAAAAAGAAAAGTCTTCATCCTTAATCTAATGGAATAAATACTGAAGAAAATTCAAAGAAGCAGCCCGCAAATTGCATTTTCAAGGATGACATTTAAAATAAATATGTACAGATGTATAAAATGTAAAAATAAAATAAAATAAAATAAAATAAAATAAAATAAAATATTTTTAGAGGGTGACAGATAAAAAAATATTCAGCTTTGGCACCTTCTCCAGGTATTCCCTCATTTTTTGCACATCTAATAACTGAAGTTACATCCATTGTCAAGGCCAGGAGACTCTTAAATATGAACACTTTTTATTCATTCTTTAAAAGAGAAAGACTGTTTTTAACTAGACTAGACCAGGTTTCCATCCAAACAATAAAATAGCAAATTATGAAGTTAGCTGGAAGTTGAGAGCCTTAGACTATAATAAACTGTGACTTTAGGTAAAGTCAAAATTTCTAGGAAAAAATCATATTGTGATTTTAAATGGAGGGAGAAAATGCTGTGTATATGTGGAGAGGTGCCTGCCCACAAACCTGGAGTGAACAGAGTAAGCAACACTGAATTTACTCTAACTTACTCTGATGAAAACTCAGCCAGCACATTACAGAAAGGGACCTAAATTTTGCTTAGGATATATGCAAAACAGAAAAAATGTTTGATAGCAGTTTCAGTGAAATGGGTAATGCCTCTGTTGTTCATTCATTTATTTGTAGATACTTCTCTAACTCAAGAATCTGTGTAATGGAGATTTTCAAAATCCCTGTGTTGACAATGAAGAGATAGACATTTCAGAGGATTCTTGAGCCACTGTGTACAGGCATTTACCTTTCTTCTTTGCTCAAAGAGAAAATCAAGCAAAAATTGAAACACCAAAATGCAGGTGTTTCAGTGAAATGCCTCAAGTTATGCATAAAAACAAATATGCAGGATGATTTCATATCAATTTTGACTGCCTCTTTTATATGTGGAAACAAGAAATTGAGGGGAAATGTTATGTATACTACATCAGTTATAGCTGTACATACTTGAAACATTTTAGTCAACCTATATTTTAATAAATCTATTTGAATATAGGCTGTCATATTTGTAACTGGCTGAATGAATCCATTCTCAAATGAAGTTTCATATTCCTGCTTTAGATCTAAAGCCATTGTTTATGTTTTTCCTCATTTAAAATGGCTTTTTTTCTACTTCTTTTTGAGATACAAAAAGAAGAAATTTCAGAATGAAATGAAATGATTGAATGAATGAAAGTTGCAACCATGCAAAGCAAAAACCTCTCCGTCAGCTTCTGACCTGAGCGATGCTTGCCCAACCTCAATGGGAATCAATGGGAGTGTTACACTCAAAGAACAAAAATGATTAGGTGGGCCAAAAGATTTTATAGAAGCTCAGGTTGCAAAGCTGCAAATCCAGACTTTTGTGGCTATGGGCTGAAAAATATTTCCATGTTACTGACATTTCTGGGAGGATCCAAGGACAAGTGGTTCATGGTCCACAGAATACAGACTAGGAGATCAGTAGATGTAAAAATGAATGAGACAGGATCATAGCAACACACGAGGAATATAATCTTTGCAAAAGTATCCCAGATTGGTATGTGGTGGAAAAATCCACAGTTGAATATCAGAGAAAATTGTGAAGAGAAACAGGGAAAGCCTGGGTGAAGATTTTATTTGTAAAGAATGACATGAAATGTTGCATTTTGAGAAGTTATGAGGAAACATATATTTGAGAATTAAGCATACTTTTAAAAAATCCAATTTAAAAGATATTTCCTATCCCACTAGAGACTACAGTGACAGCCAAGATATAGATTGTTTTCTACTGTTTAAAGGAGAAGTAAGAGTGAAGAATGAGAAGGAACACAGTAGCCTTGTCTTGCCTGAGCTCATGGATAAACATCTATATAAATATCTCGGAGAGAATTTAAGACTTTATACTGAACAAGTACTTACTTATGAAGGAGAGATGTATAAGATTGTCAGTAGAGATGGAAATTGAATTTGTGTATAAGACGATTTGAGGAAGTGTGTGGCAGAAACAAGGGTCCATACACAGGCTCTAGGAAACTGGTAGTGGAAGGTACAAGGGAGGAACTAAGCCATTCAAAGAACACACAAGGAGAACCAGCAGATATTCATTGAAAATTTGGAAGCGCCTCCTATTTGGAGCCTGATATTTTGGGAAATGTTTGAGGAACAACTCTCATGAGACTTCCTTGCAGATCCTTTCTCCACCAATTCTAGGAATATTATATCAACTGAAAATAGTAAAAAAAATAAAATTAAAAATACTTTTCTTTGGGACATGAAAGAGGTATGACAATGAAATCAGCTGTAGAGCTGTTTATAATTAACAGTGTAACAAGAGTTTTTACAAGCTGTGAAATATAACATGTCAGCATTATATCGTATATAATTAAGCTTTTATTTTAACATTCTTAATTTTTGGAATAGGTGTCATAAGGCTTACACCAAATATATCTTTTCTTTTTGTGAGCCTTGCTGAGAGAAAGTAATTCTGAGGTTTAGGGCAAAACTATTTCAAGGACCAAGAGAACCTATTGACTTTTCTAAAATTTGTGTCATAGAAATTATTTGAGGTATCATAAAAAACATCATTTCCTAGTGTAAACTAGCATAGTTTACCTGAAGCCAGTGAAATTGCAAGGATTCACATCAAGGAAGGGCTTAGTTTTCCACCTTTAAAAGACCTTAATTACTTCCTGTAATCCTCAAAGAACAAAATAATTTTGTACTCTATGATGATGTGTGGCTATTGAACATTTCAAGGGCATTTCCTTCTTTTATAACAACTGTTTCATTTATAATGATGAATTTTCACCTCTGTATTTGAATTAGAAGATAAATTTTCTTTAACCAAGTACTCATTACTCCTGCATATTAATAGCTAAAAGCAAAAAACAGCATGTTTTGGCTCCTCTCTTACATTAATTCTGAGATAAAATTCAGCCTTTGCAGAAGCCTTTTTTTATCTTGTAATTTTAAAAATTTTCTTCAAATTTTATATTTTTTATCTGGAAGAAATATAAGTGAAACTGGAAAACTGAAATTCCCACATACTTCGTTACTTCAAGAAACCCATTCATTGTTCTGAATAAGAAATAAATTTAAAAGAATGCCCCTAGTCATTTTCATTTTTGTCATCCAGTTCTCTTATAAACTTTTCATTTGTAATTCAAACTTTTACTTAGAAAATGCAAAGAGTGATCTGCATTTTAAGACTTACAAATATTGCCGAGACTATAATACTATTTTCTAAAGGTTTTTCTGGGTTTTATGTTTCTTAAGATGTTTTTATACGCTTATGCATTTATGTGACCTTCCTAAAAATAAAATCAGATATTCAAACTACACACCTGTAACTAATATATGAAACTTATCAATTACAAAAAATATATATATATATATATATAGTTCAGGTGCAATTTCAGATGCAAATACAGAAAAAAGACTCAGTTTTTACTTAGAGCCTTCTTTTTTTTCCAACTCTGCTATATGTATAAGTGAACGTACATATTTAAAAAAAAAAAGAAAATTTAAACAGTCTTCCTGATTCTACATTTTCAATATTTTACTTTTGGGGCACTCATTTATGAGTGAAAATAGCCAAAACAAGTATCTATATATACTTGCAGCTGTGCACAGGGACTGCTTTTTTAATTTGTGTTGCTTATTTCTTTAATTAGTAAACAGAGCTAATAAACTTCCCATCTATTATAAAATCAAAGGGAAGTTGTGGGAGGTGGAGAAATGCTTGATTTTAACACATAATTCTCATGAAAATCTGTTATTTTCCTATATGCTATATGTTACATGGGATGATTTCTGGCCAGCATATGTTATAAAATGAAATGATTTTTGAATTTCAGACACAGCTTATGGATACAGACCACACATTTATCCAAATGAGATTATTGACTGAGATTTAACAACAAAACCTTTTATATATCTTAAGTTGGTCATATATTGGGATTTCCTAGTTTTCTTCTACCTTTTTCTCTTTTAGAAGCAGAGAGACAGGGCCAGATTCTTTTTGAGGAATGATCTCTACATTCCAGCAGACTTCAGGTCTGGATCAATGTGACCCACTACTGATCTGACCCACAGGTTTGTATTTTATGAAATATCTGTTTAAGCTTTCAGGTTTGAGTTGGACTCACCTTTCTCAAGCCATGCCTCTGTAGCTGGAAGACTCAAACTTTTAGCAGAACTAATTATCCCAAACACAGCATGAGCTAACGCAACTGGATGGACTCCAAGCTGGAGCTACCTCACACCCATCTGCCTCGGGCAATGGGCAGGGAACTGTGGTCTCTGAGTGTTGCTGTGCCATAAGCCGCCAGCATAAGTTTGCCTCCAGTTTCATCCTCCAGTTCTTAGTGTGAAACCAGAAGTGTGAAAGTCTGAGCTGCTCCAAAACTTTGAAAGTATTTTATGTTTTGTTTAAAAGCAGCTGGGCTTGCACTAAAATGGAGCACTTCATGCTCTTGCCTTTACTTAAGATTAACTGGAAGCACAAATTTAGGCCTACAGTGCCTGGTTATTGTGTGTAGTTCTCAAAATCTGTCTGTGGTATAAACTGAAAAACAACACAGGTTTATTGCAGGGACAACAGTAATAACTTGCCTTAAGCTACAAAAATAATAATAATGAAGAAAATCATTTACACATTAATATTAAAATGGCCAGGAGTAATTCCAAAGCAGGAATTTGCAACAGTACTAATAACTGGAATAGTGGAACCAGCCTACATGGAGCTAGTAATTCAACTGCCAAAGGCTTTCGAGTCATGAGAGTCAATCAGGAGTCAACATAACTAAATCTGAGAGTGTAACCAGCTGCTGCTGAGAAGGACAAAAATCAGAACTTTTAGGATTTCCCTCTTGGTTACTTTAGAGTCCTTTCTGTGTAAATGGAATTATGTCACGGAAATACAGTCCAGCAGGAAGCAGGAATGAGGATGGCAACCTGACCTCCTTTGAGCACGTGAGCGGGGCTGATGGGCTGGGAATGTGCTGAAGACAGCTACTCTGCCGCTCCATGTACTGCCGATTGCAGACATTCCCTCCCAGTTTCTCAGGGCCTGCAGGAGAAGAGAGCAGGAACTCACTTCCCGCAGGGAGTACTGCACTCACTGGATAACAGCTGCACTCTTAAGTAGAAGTTATTCGAGATTTAATTAATACGTATAAAATTCCCTAGGGTCTTCAAAATAACAGTACAGCTCACACCGAAAAAGTAGATGACATCCCTTTGGCTGAAGGCTCTGGTGAGGCGCTTCCTCCTCCTCCTCCGTCCAGGCCATGGTGTTGTGAAAACGGTAACATCTAGGCCTGTGACCTGACCAAGAGGTCCAAGCAGGTCCTTCAAACGGCCATGTTGCAGTGAGGAGCAGCTTGCTCTCGCTGCATATCGGAGCTGGTGGTTGCGCCGGCAGCTTGCGCTCCTCAGACTCCCCCGTCCCCCTCCTCATGCAGCTGGGCTGCAACCTGAGACAAATAGTTGCACTGCGTCTGCTCGCTGCATGAGGCGAGGTGAGCGGGGGAATGGTGGCTGCCAGGCTCCAGATTGATGGCGTGTCGAAACCCCAGAGCAAGATATGCTGGCAGCAAAGCAAGCCTCCGTGGGGAATCTGGCATAATATGCTTTCCAGATTTCTGGGCCAGCTTCCAACTTCTCACTCCTATGTAAGCAACAACTGTCCCTTGTGGGGGAGACGGAGGGCCCTTGCACTTGCTGCTGATGACTGGTCTAATAAATGTGTTTAACATATGTATGTTTATAAAGCAGCCATAGGGAAGCAATTTGACTACCTCTTTCCACATGCATCTTCCTCCTGCCTGCCTGAGGGCTGGCATGCTGCCAGTTTGAAGACAAAGCAGTATAAACTTGACAGCCACCTCTTCATACATATGGTCATACTGTTCCTTTGAGATTACTCCTCGTAGGCTAACCATGCTGCCAGAGGAAATTACAGAACTCTTTCCATTTTACGATGCTAATAATCAACATAATAATATTCATGTTATCTCTCAATAATGGAATTTCCCAAGTCTCCTGTGTAGTTGCGCTGTTGTTGACTGCATTGTCCACGGCGGGCCTAAATCGATTCCCCAAACCTTCCATTGACATTAATGTCATGCAAGCTTTTAAAAACTCAGCTTTATACTTAGTCTTCTCACAAGGATTGTGCACAAGTAATGGTCAGTGCAGCAGAATCAGAATTTTCTCTATGTCTCTTAAGTGCCTTTCCCCAAGGGTGATTGTCCTCTATTTCTGCTAAAGTCTGCAGAAATTTCACTATGTTATGACAACTGGGTATTACCCTCTGAACGATTCTCTGGTGAAACACTAAGGTAAAGAGAAAGGATGTGTTTTATGTAGGGGAAGGTAAAGTAGTTGCCATGTAAGTGGCAAATGATGTTTTGGAATAGGAGCTTGGAATTGGAATTGGAGTTGGAGCTAACTTCAGTAATTAAAATGTCCGACCCATGGCATAATCTTTGGAGAGATACAAACATCTCCAAAGTTTGAATGATCCCTTTTTATAGACACATGACTAAAACAGACAGGATCAATTATCTTCTGGGAGGAATTTCTCTCCATTGATTACAGCGGAAGTGGGAACAACTGATTAAAACTAGAGTAGCCTATTTTAGACAGCTAAAATTGAGTGTGAATAATTCCACCCTAGAGCTGTACATTTATAAGAGTAGCCTAAATTTAGCAGATTTCATTAAATTCTACTTACAAAGAAGATTTCTGTTCTTCAGATGAGGAGCTCTTGGGATTACCTTCAGGTAGCTGCAGGGTTGAGTAATGAAGCTGCATTTGCAAGAAACTCGTCTTAGATTCAACCTACTTCTTTAAAGAATAATTTATCTAAGCCTGTTTGCCACAGTTACATTCATTTTTCATATACCATTGCCAGCACTGACTGTACTGTGTTGGAAAACAACCCTACCAAATATGTCACTGGGATATGTAACTGGAAAATAAAGAATGAATACCAAAATCAAAGCTGGAAACTTAGCCTTGGATCATCTTATGTGTGCATTGACAGACATTTGGACTAGCTTATCCAGGAAAAGGTGACAAGAAAAGTACATCTTATGGTTCAAAACCAGAGGGAAATCTCTAAGGAAAGAGACAAAAATATTATTCCACAAAAGAACAGTGAGATATTTATCAAACTCGGGATACAAGTATCATATCATGTTTGTGTTCATGCATTATCACAAATTATACTAATACTCATGTATTGGTACTGTGGTGATCTTACCGTCAGCTGTAGATAAAGGTGAATTAAGCTTCCTCACAATTATTTTATGAAAAGCTTCATCTGCTAAGGAAATATCAGTACATCTTTCCAGGAATGTATAATAATACCACAATGAATGGGCATATATTGCAACTTCAAGCAAAGTCTGAGAGAGATGCTAATATGCTTCTAGACATCTAGATTGGCCATCTTGAATTTATCCAAGTAGCACTCGTTTTTCTCTCTTTCCTTAACTCTGCTTTGCTATTTTCACAAACTCTCATGTTTATCATCTAGGATTCTTTTTTTTTTTCCCTTGGATTTTCCAATGATGACTGAGAATATATTGCCTTCCTTTTCAATGTATGTAGCAATGAGGAAGTTTCTACAGAACGGTTGATTGATGCTTTGGAATACTTAGGAAAAGAAGATTCAGGTCAGTACTTAATAAGGAAGCTATTAGAGGATGTATATTCAGATGAGATTTCAATTCAGGTATTCAAATCTCTGAAAAGTTCAAAAACAAGAAAAAGGAAATGAAAGAAATTTAAATATTAATATTTAAATTAGGCCTTATGAGGTCACTAAATACTAACATGTGAAAAATATCCCATTGCTTCTGTACTGTCTTACAAATAGGAATGAAAAGCTGTGCAGACCAGGGAAGAACACCAATAGAAAAATTACTTAAAATATATTTGCTGCTATTTTTGGAAAGAGAGGTATTTTCTTAAGTAGGCAGGCTTGTAGATAAATGTTTACGGATCTTAATAAGAACTGCTAGCCACTTTCTTTGTTTTTTAGAAAAACAAACAATTCATGGAGATGGTGGCATTTTTTTTTTAATATAGTGATGTACACATCCCAGTTGTCTATTTTAAGTGAATGCTCATGCTCAAGCTATATTCAATAGGAATTTGAATAGAATTACATTACACTGGAGTTTGTTAATAGAGTATTCTAACAGACATTTTGTAGACTTCGACTTAATCATCACAAGCATGAAATGCAGTATGACTTTCAGGCTGTGAATATAGTTTTTCCTTAGTGAATGAACCTTCTCTTTGTTTTCTGGACCAGGATATTTTATAGTAATACCAAAAAATGAATACTGCTAGAAACCTGTAAATGAATGTATTATTAGGATATTTTATTTTATAAACACCTTACCTAATTTACTGAATTCACTCTCAGGCCTTGACAATCTATTTGCATTTACTGTTTAACAGTCTAGTTTCACTGTGTTAGCTTAATGTGTTGAGTTACATAACAGGTGATTTTTATGAACTGTGGAAGCCAACATCAACAACTCACCTCTGCTTGTCACAAAGAAAATAACCTTCCCAGTGTTTTAGTGTCCTGAATGTTTGCTTATAGTTTTTTTTTGATATGAATATCTATAAAAAAAATTGTCAAGATATGTTTCAGAATCAGCATTAGAAAGGAAGAAAGAAAAGAAAAGAAAGAAAAAGCTGCTACTTTCCACACATAGAGCTATGAGCATAAATCTGACTAAACTACAACGAAATTAATGAAGTCATTCATAATATACTTTACCTTGAACGACAGGCTGTTTCCTCTAGACAAATCTGACTTAAGTAATGATTGTAAAGTGTTCATAATTTCTTTGCCAAATTCTTCCCACTGTGTTTGCACATATGTTAGTTTTTGCAGATAGATACCTTCTTTTGCCTGATATTTCTAAACACCTTTTCAGACAGACTTTAAACTGACAATTCTAATGGCATCAAGCTTATGAAAGTTCACTCATAAGGAAATAATTGTCAGTGACAAATGATATCTTTTTATTCCTGTTGACATTTCCAGCAGGTAAAAGAGAAATAAGCAAGTGAAGTTATGTATATTCCAGGATTGGATACCATTTAGTCTGTGTGTAACTTCTGTTAGTCTCATTCATCAATGACAGGGCTTAGAAAGGGATTCTTGCCCATATGCCACATGCCACTTTTTTAAGGTAGTAAAATATCTAATAAGAAAAAATGAAATCAAATTACAGTATTTCTATCCAATGTTAATGGCAAAATTGGGTTATCTTAATCAGCATTCACCCCATTACATATAAAGGAATGCAATATGGTTGTTGTATATTTGCAATTCTTGCGCTTGGGAAAACCTTCAGCAATAGATATGTTTTTCTTCTTTTTGTTCTGTTCTAAAGATTTAATAGAGATTTTCTATATTCTTCAAAACTGTCTGTATTACTTTTTCAGTGTGTGTTGTTGTAACATCTAGCTCTGTGTTTACTGTTGAAAGGTCCTTGATCTTGGAATAACACCCGAAGGTCTAGTGTCCTCTGACTGACTTGTAAAGTAACATAGTGGAAAAACTTGTGTAACTTGAACGCACTTAGTCATACAACTCTGCAGTGGTTTAATGCCAAACTCATATATATATATTATATATATATATATTTTTCCCCTAGATTTGCTACTAAAAAGCAACTCACCATTCACTCACCATTGCAACCTATGGATATTTAAAGTGGTAGGATATTTTGTTGTAATGCAAACTTAAAATTCACAGAGAATTCAGCTTTAAAGTGATGATTCTTTAATAAAATAGCATAAATACTATGGCTTCTCAGTACAAGACAGACATTGAGCTGCTAGAGAGGGTCCAGCAGAAAGGCATGAAGATGATTACGGGACTGGAACATTTGTCATATGAGGAAAGACTAAGCGAGCTAGGACTGTGTAGTCTGGAGAAAAGAAGGCTGAGAGGAGATTTGATTAACATGTTCAAGTACCTGAGGGGAGAATGTAGAGAGGATGGGGCCAAACTCCTCTCAGTGGTGGCCAGTGACAGGACAAGAGGTAATGAGTACAAGTTGAAACACAGGAAGTTCCACCTCCGCATGAGGAAGAACTTCTTTCTTGTGAGGGTGACAGAGCCCCGGAGCAGGCTGTCTGGAGAGGTTGTGGAGTCTCCTTCTCTGGAGATCTTCCAAGCCCACCTGACTGAGACCACGTGCTGTAGGTTTCCCTGCTGGAGCAGGGAGGTTGGACTAGATGATCTCTAGAGGTCCCTTCCAACCTCAACCATTCTGTCATTCTGTGATTCTTCTGATGTAGCTTACTGCATGGGATAAGAAACGCAAAATTCCTCACCTACAGGAAAGAGGCATCGATTTACACAATGATTAGCTGCTCCTAAGTGCTGACCAAAATGTGCCATAGTTCAGCACATGGAAAGAGGCCTACCAGATCAGTATTTCTGCTAGATGGATGAAAGAGATTGATTTCCATGGTAAAATGCTAACAAGAAACTTGCAGCTTGGCCCCCTTGCACTATGATGACCCTTACATTAAATGGGAGGAAGTTAATAGCAGAGTTGGGTCTCTATCCTTCTTACCTGCCCACAACCCAGCCTGAGTGGTGGGGAATGTCAACAAGGAGTAGCTCCCCTACATGTCATTCAAACATAATCAAGGGCAGGGTAACAAAGAGCAGGTGTCGGGCAAACATGTGGCTACTGGCATGCCAAAACACTAACCTTCATAACTTAAGTTCTTTCTAAAAATAAAGAAAAAAATAGACAAACAAAATAATAGAAATTGATTGTAACAATTTCTTACAGTTTAAGAACTTAATTTGGGGGAGAAAGTTGTTTTGATTTTCCCCTAAAATTGGTTGACCAGAGTAGAAACACTGAGTTTCAATTTGCTTAGTTTTTCTCTGAATAGAAACTCCTCCTTTATTTGTTATGGCAATAGGCATGAATTTGCTGTGATGTCAGCTTATTTCTCAAAAATAATAAGTCATTTGCCAAAATACCAGGACAAAGAAAGTTTAAAATCTACATAATACTTCTCCATTAGTCTGCATTACTTTCTGGAATCTAAGCAGACATGCTGACAGCTTAAAGTTCATGCATGAATTGAAGCAGACAGGCAGGAGAAGCTAAGGAGGAGGGGTGATTCTTGTGTTTTACAGGGAATTATGGGAATAGGATTCAAAGATTTTGTCATGTATTTTAAGAGTAATATATTGGCAAATGTATTTGTTACAAAGGTAAGAAACATGAAGCACCATTTTCCTCAAACACTTCTTATAAAAGCTGTCAGCAGGATGAAATCCTATGTTGAAATCCTTGGATTTTCAACTGTATTTGTCTTGAATACTAGCCTCAAGATCAAAGACTTTAAGCATTTAGATCACCCATAAAATATAAAGACTTGCTTTCAAGAAAAAAATTAAGCAATCATGTATGTTACTGGAGGCAGGGGGACTCTTTTGGGACAGTTGTAATTCAACATATACTACTTTCTTCTGTTTGCAATTACAAAAAAAATGACTAAGTTCTTCCTGGATGAAGAGTGTTGGCATTGCACATACAATGTGGCATTACAGGATCCATGTGAGAACCTGAGGAAAAAAAAAGAAGGATGAAAAGGAAAGAGCTACCTCTTAAGCAGGTTTGGATTTGCTGGATTCTGAACAGTAGTGCAGAGAGAAAAACATGGCTGATAGATATAACTCCTGCAGAATACAGGTTCAGCACAGGGAAGGCCAAATGTATTGGCAGATGAGTAAACGTGCATCTACACAGTCCGTGCAGTTAAAAATAGGTTTTAAAACAGAAAAATCTGAAGGCACTTCTATAAGCATTTGGCCTCTACTTCTAAAGAATATGAGCATTTTGTAAAAAACACATTAAAATATAATTTTAGAATGGTCAGTTGGCTGAGAAAGCAGATTAGTCAGACATTTCTAGGAAAGCAGAATTATTTATGCAAACGTTTCCTGTCTTCTTTTTCTTTTGGTCTGTAGTCTACCCCAGAGTTGATGAGACTTTCAGAAGTTGGCCCCTAGATGCAATATATTTGACAAGCTTTAAAGAGGGGAAAATAATTCAGAAATAAAAAAAAGAATTGTTCCTATGGGTCAGTTCATTAGATGACTCTAAGATTCACATGTCTTTCTGTTTTGGTTATTAAAGGACTAAATGCAGACATAGCAAATATTTATTGCTCTCAATTTCTCTTTTCCATCATTGTACCAATGTGGAAGAAAGTATATGAATACAGAAGAAACAGTGGAAAGGTCTTTTTAAAAAAATAAAGTCCTTCTCAAAAGTGTTCTTATATGATTCATGATATCTTCAGTTATGCTTTTTATTTTTGATAAGGGCTCTTTTTTCACTGGGAAATCTTCTTGTGTGCCTTTTACCAGGCAAATGCCCTTTTAGCCAGCGCACAGAAGCCGAATCACATTTCTCTTCTTTAGCAAGATCTGAAGTAGAGATGGATGTCACGGGTGGCAGATGGCGTCGTGGATAACGAAGCGCAGTCGGTACGGGACTGAGTGAGGCCTCTGCAGACCAGGTCACCAAGCCTGGCCCCAGCAGTGCTAATGTCCCCAGCAGGCTCTGCTGCTGCTCAGATCAAGCAGCAACGCGGAGCCCTCTGCTCAGACCCATATGCTAGGAAGAACTTTCTTCACTTGAGCTCTTTTAATAACCCTCCATCACTGTGAAATATCTGACCACTGGGGACTTGCCTGGCAAGTCTAACAAATTAGGGCTGCCATTACAAGTAAACAACGATGCCTGCCAGTTATCTCCATCTGCCCAGCACTGCCAGGTTCATTATCAGCATCAGGAGATGGAGTTAAACAGATGGCAGGAAATGTGCTTGGCCCTTGCACTTAGGAGAGGGGGACGAGAGGCAATTGCTGTGCATAACATCCCTTTCCCTTCATTACTTCACATTATAATATGTAAATAAAGTCACACCAGGAGCAATTTAAACAGCATTTAGCATTGAAATATATGGAACTGCTACACAGAGGGAGTGAGAAGGCTGGAGATGAAGCTTCCGTTGTTTGCAAAACACAGGGGGCTCCCCCCACACTCTCATGCCCAAAGCAATTTCAAATGCTGCTTTTATTTATGACAGACTAAATAAAACTCTTTCTGAACATGTTTCTCTCATTCTCCTTCCCTGGCTGTCTCCAAAGATCGCAGGGAGCTGCCAATCAATCAGGGGTGGCAGGACACGCAGCGCGTGTGCGGGAGCGTGCGGAGCACAGAGCATGGTGCAGCGAGGCTCTGCACCCTGCTCTTTTTTCCATTGCCACTGAAGGTGCAGTGTGTCTGCAAGCTGGTGCAGAGACATCACTGAACCGCCCCACAAAGGAGCACAAAAAGATGTGTTTTTCAATGGAAAAAAGTACTAGCAGCCTTGGCTTACTATGAGGACATAAACAGTAGTGCATGGGGCTTAAATCTTGAGGTGGCAAATACTTCCCACCTGGGCCCCACCACTGATCCATCACGGGAGGCTGGGCACTTCACCTTCTGCTTCTGAGTCTAGATAAGGACTAGGGTGTCTTAGAAATGCGTAGCTGATGCCACTGGACGCTAAGACTTTCACAGGATTTGGCTGCCTGAACATGGATCGAAACTTTCTGAAAAGTGGCAGTCTTCCTTATTCATTTATCTTGGGCTTAACAAACTGATAGCCTCCTCTCAGCTCAGGTCAGAAGTTACTGCTGGGATAATACAAAAAACAAAAACAAAGGGGCAAGAGGAGCAGGCCGACACACTTCTGGTAAGAAAAAGCTTAGTTTAGTGGAGAGGTGTCAGTTTGAATTTGATGAAGATATGACCCACTAAGTGGGTTTAAGGGAATGGATTATGCAATGTTAAGCAATCATGTGAGATACAACTGCGGTGGTCCATCACACAAGATGCTGCTGCTCACTGAAACATCTAGAGCCACAAAAATAATTGGAAAATGTATGATATTCATCAGGATTTAACCAGATAAAAGTGAAATCTGGGCAGCTTGTCACAGGATGGACATTGAACCTATGGGAATAGTCAGCTCAGGGGAGGTGCATTTAGAAGCCTGGACAAATTTTGGAGAATAAAGTCTGTAAATATGATGCCTTTAAATGTGCAAGTTAGATATACTCCCTCCAAGGAATATATATACTTCAATTATATGCCCAGAATAAGCAAGCTGGTGTCCTCTCTGCTCCAGCTGAAAGCAGATGTTTGGAGGCCAGCAATGAGGGTTGCATTTTAAAACAAATGTGAGAAAAAAAAAAAAAAACCTCTCACTTACAGAAGAAAAAAATGTTTCAAACTGCCAGCTCGCTGGGTCTGGGTGGCAGACTGTGAGATCTCAGGATGGCTAGCAGCCCGGGCTACCAGATGTTCAAAAATCCCAGACAAATGACCACGGTGTCTGTAAGGAGCAGCTCTACAGCACACCAAGGAAAAAGCTGTTCTGCTTCGCACAGTCCAGACTTGTCTGTGATACATCAGACTTGTCACGTACACCCAGCTCCCTTGCGCGTGTACGATAGGTCCAAAATGAGGCACATAAAACCCACTGCTTGTGGCCCTGCCAGCTTTGACAGGTCTGAGTCTGGAAGCAGCACGCTGAGTGAAAGGGCTCCTCTGTGCTAATAGTAGCAGGCACTGGCGCATCCAAATTTTAAGTCTCAAACCTTCCATGACTTCTTAGTAATAAAATTCAGAAAACAGGAGTTTTGTCTCTTGACAATCTTTATGGGCTATAAATATAGAAAGAAAAAGGAAAAAAAAAATCCACAGGATCTGACATGAAAACAGGAGGTTACTTTATTTTCCATAAATTTTTCTCCCATCCTTCCAAATTGTTCCCTTTATTATCCAATTTTTTAGAATTTCGGCTTCTTCCAACATAGGTTTCGTGCATTTGGGTCAAGGAATTCATCAAATTGAACTTCTGTATTTAATAGCCATGACTTTTTTGATGGCCTGATTTTTTTTTAATACTACACTTCTTTTTCTTTTTCTTTATCTTTTTTTTTTCCTGGGATCTAAATGTCTTTACTGAACTGCTTTTCCAACTTTTGAAGCATTTGTGCTTCACACACCGTTTCTATTAAATACACCATTTCTGTTAAATATCCTGCACACCGTTTCTATTAAACAATAGTGAGTCCTTTCACACCTTTCTCCTTGCAAGGTTGTACTCTCTGTGATTCTCGTATCCTGCACAGCAATTGCATCCATGCTGAATCCAGGAAAACTCTGCATACAATTAATAAGTAAAACTTTTTCTTTGACTTTTCAGGCCGTTCCTTTTTCCACAGTGTAGCATCATGATTATTTTTGGCATATATTGCCCACTTATGTCAAACTTAATTATATTGCAGACACTATTACTTTAGGGGGTTGACAGTAGTTTATAAAGCAATTCCTTTTTATTTGAGATCAGGCTGATTGGGTATTAGACTCTCTCCTTTTGTGCTCTGTGTTGGAGTTGGTGATTCCTCTCCTGCAGCTGCTTTTTGCATACTTTTTCCCTCTATTCTGGCAATACTCTGATGCATGGAGTTATTGGATTTCAGACTGAAGTGGGAAGGAGTATCCAGACTCATTCCCCAGCAGTCCCAGGGGGTGTGATCGTAGACAGGGCAGCTGTAGCAAAAAGCTACTCTTATTTTTAATACATTGCACTGGTGTTTATTCTTTGACTTAAAGATCTGCAATTTTTCCTTTTAATAAACTAACAGAAACGAGGGTGTTAATTTACAGGCTTATTTAGCAGAATCAGTCTCAGAAAGGACCTGCATCTATTACTTCAAAGCACAACTGTCTGAAATAACACGTTTAATATTTGCTTTCTCTCCCATTTAGCACCTAAGTCCATTCTCTCCTTCAGTTAATCTCAGACTTTATATTTATTTTACAGCAAGAACCCATAGAGGAAAATGAAAGAAAACAAATATAGGCTCTAGGGACTAGAACACAAGTCTGCCTTGTCTCAAAGTGGAGATAGTGTCAACTTTTGCAACATCAGGGATGTTTTTAAAAGTATAGTGCTGCCCCTGGCTTTTCTGAAAAACAAAAATGAAGAGACTTGCATTGAATCAGCAGAAAACCTGGTCTGGTGCACTGGGAAGTGTGCCTATTTACATGAAGCTTTGTAACGTATGTGAACATCGCAAACATAGAAAATATAATTTCTGTGTTGTTTACATTAACCCCATTACAAACTACTTAGTAAAAAATATATATAAAAGAGTATCTCCTGGCTGTTAGCTTAGTCACAAAGCTGCAGCAGATGTGGTTTTACTGTGCCTTGTTCCACAGCTTTGTGGAGCATGTCAACGCTGTTCCTCCTGCCTTGGCGTTAGCCGGCTGAAACACCTTCCCTAATCTCACTGATGAGATTAGCTGCTCCAGAGAGAAGGTTTCCCCATCCATATCCCCCTGTCTGCTGAGACAGCTGTACTGGCTACGTGCACCTGTGGCACAATAGCCACCAGCAGCTAGCTGCTATTGTTTATTGCTAATGAGGCATATAATTGCTGCAGTTAATCCAGCTTCTGTGGTTCCTAGGTAGAAGGAAGAAAACTACAGTGAAACGGGATAGGGTAGCAGAGGAGTGAGCTGCTTGTCTCCAGCATTTAATTTAGATTTAACAAGGCAGTTAGTGTTAGATCTCAACTGTTGTTAAAGAGCACTTGCTGATGTTAATAAGCATAATAATCAACTATAACTGGCATAAATTAATTCAGCATTACAATAAAGAAGTAATAAAATGGGTAATCATTATGCTCTTTAAATTATATTAATGTGCACATTCAACCATATCAAATGGTGTAACTGTTCACCAATATAGCAATAGCAAATGAATTTGAAAGAAATGCAATTCAGCAAACAAATACTAATTGCCATTTAATAAGTATGGTAATTTCTATTTAATTTGGCTACACTGTCCTGTTGAAAGCCAAAAAAAAAATGAAAGTATGTGAAGTGAGGAATAAATAAGCTTAAGCAGTTCAACATGACTAATTGAAAGCAAGTTCTGCAGTTCTACAGGATCATTTCTCTAGATTTGGTTCTTTCTCAGTTATAGTCTCCTTCAGCCCTCCGAAGTCCATCTTGCTCCAGATTTGCCTTTGATATTGATCCAACCCAAAAGCAGCTGGCTTCAAGTCCTCAGATGTCTCAAGGCAATATTGACTGAGTGTGCTCAAGTGTCTCATTATTAGATTAAGGGACAGGAAAAAAAACACACATGTCCTATCCATGGCTGCCACCCCAACAATCTTGCAGTAGAAATCATTTTAAAAATCTACCTTGGAAACAGGCTGTTTTTTTCTATGATCAAAAGTGCGTGGTAGTGTCATCTGAATAAAGGAAAACAGAAAGTGGATTTAATTTACTTAATACAGAAGCTGTAACACATTTTTATAAAGCTTTGCTGCTTCGCAAATATTCCAAAAGATAGGGAGATATTAATTAATAAAGGCCTAGGGATAAGGATCTACAGCTACCCCTGC
>NW_010580837.1:112524-159722 GCF_000705375.1 Tinamus guttatus | reverse complement strand
GGAATAGGACAGAAATCATTATTCTCATGCTATTTCAGTCACCATTGTCCCTTCCTGCATACTGTCTTACAGCTCACATTGCCACCATCTCTGAATGCTGACGGAAACACTGTTTAGCTTTATTTCTTCTTTCCTGTTTTTAACCTCTTTCTCAGTGGGTGAAAAAGAGTAACCTCAACAGATAGCTTTAAGACTGTTTTCATACTTGTATTCTTTCCATCATGTTGTGCTAATCTTTTTTCCCTTTGATACTTGAAATATTTCTCAGGAAATTAGGACCCAGACACAGGAAAGAAGGAAAAAGGTTTAGCAGATTACGAGTAACACCTGAACCATGTAAGTGCATGTGGGTAGAAAATGTGAAAAGTGAACTCCACTTTCTTCCACTAATGGCTACACAAAATAGTAACCTTGTGATTACCACCAGCTAAAAATGTGCATGTGGCGCGTTAATCTGGCTCTGCTGATATTCTTTTCAACCTCTGTTATCTGATCATGTGGCTAAGTTTTAGGCCACAATACTGGCAGTTTCCACAGATGAAATACATATACTCACAAGCTATTACCATGTTTCATCTGATACAAATCAGTTGGATTCAGATGATCTGTCTGAACCCTAAAGTTTTCTATCTTTAGATTTCTCCTCTGCTACTTATTTTGCAATCATCAGGGATGTGTTTGGCATAGCCATAAATGTGATGGCAATATACGGGTTATTTATCCTGTGCTCCAAATTCTTGGCTATAATGTCTTTAAAAATGAACTGGAAGGATCAGCGACTATAAGGTAGTTTGGACTGGTTTAAATGAAACAAATGCATGTTATTCATTTTATTTTTTTCTGAGTCAAATGATTTTTTTCCTGCTTGAGGTAAGAGCTTTGGAGAAAGCAGACATCCTGCTTTAAGAAATCTGTATCTCTTAACTTCTGTTGGGAAGATATTTCTTTGAACCATCGCTGAAAAACAGGCCAGATTATGAGGTCTTAATGAGTCAGCAGTGTGGTCTATAAAGTCTGTTTCCCGCTGAAATGTTCAGCCTGTGAAGTTTGCAGGACCTGGCAGTGTTCATTTTGAGATAAAACAAAGCCAGGGTTGATTTCCAGCTGTGAACAGTGCACTAAGGAGCAGGAATCAAAGGTTTATTTGCTTCTACATATCTTGGTGATGACTAGCTACACATAACAGAAAGCAGGATATGTGACAAAGTTATAGGGAGAATTTGCTTAAATACAAGAAAATAATAATAATAAAAAAAGAAAAATAATTCAGACTTTAAAAAGAAAAATCACTTGGCATGGAGTGGATGCTATGTATAGAAATGCTATGAAGACAGTGTTCTTTTCCTTTAGAAAGTATGGCTTGGCATTCAATTTCTAATTGCCAAGAATGGAGTTTTACAGTCAATTTATTTTAGAAGCTCACAAAACTACCTTACTTTTAACATGGACTTAACCTTTCAGAGCTCTTTAGATGACATACTTCTCAGCCCAGCACACCATATTTCACAGTAGTCATGCTACCAGCATGGAAGACCGCAGCATCCCTTGGGTTATTTAGGAGAAGTGAGGGACAGATAAATAATGCTGAAGTATTCAGGAACATTTTTTTTCCGTGGGGAATCCCTAGATATACTTGTCTGTCAGGGGAGATACATAGTCATTGAATTATTTATTAGACAATACAAACATGGAGAGCTAACGTCAAGATTTATCTTTAATTTGGAGTATTTCTAAGAAAGAAGAATTCTATTGGGAAGCAGTAGCCATTCTGAATTGCTTTGGCTTAAAAAAGAGCAGTTAGTGTGCAGGAAACAATTCTGAAGCAAGAGAAACAGACAGCAAAAGATACAGGCACTGAAGACGTGGAGCAGAAACTCAGCCAGGATTAGCACAAAGAGAATGAGGGGAATGCTTTTTACTAACGCACATGCCCTGCATGAGTAAGATTTGCTAGAGGAAGTTAGAGTGCACAGTAGCAAAATCTCATTCCTGTTGTGTTCTGCCATGTTTAGATCTCTTTTTCTGTTGGGAATGAAATTAATAGATATGCATCCTAAGTTATGGCTTAAGAACATTTGTCATAGGATGAGAGGGAAAAGAATGGATGATGTACTGCCTGCCTGCATGCTCTTAATTTGTGCTAAACTGTGACAAATACAGTATCACTTACTCCTCAGTGAATGCCTGGTTTCATCCACACTAACAACTTCTGCTTAGCAAGAAAGAGAGAGAGAAAACATAATGAAACAGGCAACCTTTAAAATTTTAACAGGCAAATTTTAAAATACACTAATCTGGACTTGTAAAGAGATGCCTGAAGAAATATATGGTTCAACGCTACATGTTCTGCACAGATATACTTGCTGAATATCTGTTTACATTTGCACTGTGCTTTTGTATGCCTGCCTGTTGCATGAGAGAAGATATTAAACACTGTGGCTCCTGAGTATAACTTTCTGGCTTCTTTTCTCCCTTCTTATTGCATATAACTGTTGGGCTGTTGTACAAACTAGTATTGAGTAAATGGGAAAAAAGGAAAAGAAATGCTGGAGTCATTAAAGCAAAAGAAGATGGTTGAGAGTTTATACAATTGGCATCTTTCCATTGGTACCATAGAAATAAGGGCTATAGAAAATTTAAAAACGTAAATTATAAAAGACTACAGAATATCTGGGAGAAATTAAATGGGTCTATTTTCCAACATAAGACTGGTCCTGTTTGGCTGCTCTCTTCACATTTGTAGAAATTGGCTAAGATCACCAATTCTTGCTTTTTTCTTCACAACCACCTGAACTTTCAGTGAACTTATTTTTCATTGTAGGATGGATGCTCTACACTGAGAATGTTTTCCATTTTCCCTGCATGTCAGGGAAAAAAAAAAAAGCCCGTGCACATATAAAATGTAGTACTTAATACAATGTGCCATAAGACTCTATATGCTTTGCATATTCTGAGCTCCCTAACATATTTTGCATATTTTAGGTCATAATACATATAAATAAATGTAAAGAAATTCTGTTGTTCATACCAGTATTTGCAGCTGACAAAACCTACAAGGGGTTTACTCCGTCCCTAAATTCTTGGATCTTTTTGTTGTTGTTGTTGTTGTTGCAGCACTACAGCTACCTTTGGTGGAAGAACACATGCTAACAAGACTACTGTTGTTATTTTTAAAAATCGACTCTTGTGTGTAAAATACAGAAGGCACAAAAGCTTCCTCATTAAGTTCCTCTATATAACTTTGATTGACAGGGTTCAAACTATCAGATCTACCATATATTGTGAGAATTTTGATCCATTTTCTTAGTGTATTATTTTTAATAATATTTTTGTTAATGCTTGAATGTCCTAGCACTGTGTTTCTACTAGTATTTATATAAATAATGTGATTTTATACTCATTAACAAAAAGTCAGTGAAAAATCCTCAAGTTTTTCACATTAATTTTGTCCTTCCTCAATCCTTGCACAGATCTTAAAGTTCAGGCATTTAATCACTAATTCCAATCGAATCTGAACTGGGTTAAGTTAGGTTTGCAGGAATAGTTTTAGATTACTCTATATTTTCCTAATTATATTATATTAGAAAGAGTTTGATTAGTAACATAAGAATACAACAGTGTGGCACTTTTCCGTCTTGTGCCAATATATAGGGATTAGTTGCACAGAGAAAGGAAAAAAAAGTTAGATGTGATTACTTAGATATGAGAAAGAGCTGTTGCTTGACATCATTAAGGTCTCTCTGGTTTTATGGTTTCATTCTTAGATCCTGATCCCTTTGGCTACTGAATGGATTTAGCTGAAGATTTTATCACTTAAATTATTATGAAATATTTTCAGATGAAATATATTTCTTCACTCAGAAATGTATAGCATGTAGCCTGTATGTAGCCTGCATAGTGTTTTTCACTTGTCTTTTCTCACCTGCTTGTCTTCACTACACACATTTTCCAGTTCCGTTGTGTGCTTTGTCTTTATAATATGTTTTTGGTTCACTCTGTTCATATTGAACTGAGGGATATCAATTTTTGTGGAAAGAAGGGCTCTTTTACTCAAAATGAACTAATTTTGGCATTTGTTTTGAGCCATTCCATCTCCAGTTGACCTAACCCTGCAAATATTGTTTGAAATGCTGTAGCTATTTCAGTCTCGGGAGATACATTTTAGTATTTTGGACTCAAAAGTAAGTTTCAAAATATTGAGCCAAATAATACTGAACAATATAATCTTATCCTCAATTTATCCATACTTATACTGAAAATTGCCAGAAACCTCAGGAATGGACAAGTATTTGCCAATTGTAATTTATTTGTAAGAGCTACTTCAGGACCTGAGGTCCCTTCTTGCCTTTCAGTGCCCTGCAATTATGTTTGCTTTGTGTGTCACCTTATTTTTGAGTGCCAATGCCTTGGTCCTTTGAGAAAAAGTAACAAAGTATCTGATTGAAGGAAAATCCTTTTGCCTGTTTGCTTTTTTTCAAACCCCTTTGCTAAGAACAGGCAGATTAAAAAATTCATCACACACAGAGGAAATTTGCTCCTACTAGTTAAGAAGAAAGGGTGGAGTGTATTTTTTTTTGGACCGTGCTACTGCATTACTCTTTAAAAGTTTCAAAAACTCTTGTTAGTGACAGGATGACCAGTGGGTGTAAATAAGATTTTCACAGGAAGGCCAAGACCTTTTCTCTTTAAAGGCAGATATTCATAACAAAAATATCACTATCTGAATGGCTTTAATTGCTTTCTTTAAATATCATTGGATTCACTGACCAGTTTCCTGCCGCATTAGGATTTCTACATCTCATCTTTCCTTTGCTTATAACCTACAAAATCCACATCTTTAATGTAATAGTGCACTTTTAGCTAGTGCCACCAAATGCCCTCTTCGTTAGTTTTGCTCTAGTTTTTTTCATGGCAATATATTCAGAATTTTGTATGTAAGCACTAAAATTTTCATTTGCTTTTCTCTCTTTTTCCTTTTTTTTTTTCAAATACCAATAATACTTTTTTTTTTTTAATAAAATCATGTCATTATTCAACATAACAGATTTGCTGTGAAAGTTTTAGCTAGATTTGAAGTGGTAGTCCCTGATATTTTGGGAGGTTTTTTGTTTTTTTATTAACTCAGACAAATATAAACCATGGTGTGTTCTGCTAAATGATGCCACAATGCTGCTACTCATTTGCAGTTGAATTTGATCATGTCTTGACAGTAGAGTTACATAGGCAGAAAATTATTTGTAATGGCCCCTTTCCTTACTCCAATGCTTTCCTTTCCAGTCTACGTTCACCTAGCTCTTATAATTTTAAATATAAGGATAGAAAAGTATAATTCTCAGTTTCCTTGTCCAAATTTCCTCTCTATATACTTCTTATGCATTTAATTCAAGCACACAAATCCTAAAAATTAACAAAATCTATTTTTTTTATTCAGAGAAAAGAATTCCTTTTATCTTTTAAGTTCTTTAAAGTATTCTTCTGAAGAAAACCTTCTTTGTTATATTTTGTTCCTACTCACGTTCCTGGTAAGATCATGGCCAAGATTATTTCAGGAAAGTTACAAGTAATGTCATTATATGGTATAATTAGTCTTTTTTTTTTCTGTGAATATTAATATTTAAATCCAAGTTTTTAAGTCCAACAGGCTAATAGGTGGAAGACAGATGATTTATAAATAATTGCCAGTGACCTTAACTTCTGGATATTCTTTTTCACCCATCTTATTTTTTCTGAAGGTTATGGAACTCGAAAAGATTTCAAGGGGAATGACACTACAACATTTTGAAAAGCTCAGCTGGTTTCACTGAGTTATCAGGATCCGACGTACCATCAGTTAAGCTAGCTGAAAGAAAACCTAAATCATTTGAGTGGCAGCTGAGACGAAAGAATAAAGAAGGTCAATGTCTCATGTGGCATAAACCTTAAAAGTAATATAAATAAGATTACTTAAATTATCAAGTACTGATTTTAATTCTTCTACACCATATTTTTCTTTGAAAGTAATATTGATTGATAATTTTTCTTCCTAGAAGAAATGTCTCTAGCAATTTCAAAACCTTGAGAACTTTGTGCCATTGAACTCATTTGCTTTAGGACATTATTGAAATGTTGACATTAATTCTATGGTTTGGCAAAACACATTAGTCCCCATCTAAGAAATTCTTAGCAGTTTCAGAAAGAAAGGGTAATATGTATTGACTTCAGTTAGACTTACACATTTAAGCATGTGCTCTGCTGCATAGGAACACTGCCTTGAATTAAGGCTTACATGACATGCTGAAGGGCAATTATGTGTATGTCTGAGGGACAGATGAATTATGGCCAATTTGTGTTTTCATTCCACTTGGGTCTTTAGGTTTCATTAAGACTTTGGGTAGATATCTGAGCAACCACTGGAACACTGCTGCCACCAGGCAGCTAAGCACAGAAATATGAAGGACAGCTGTACATGTGTGTGAAATTCAGAGGATTAGTTCACCAGTTCCTCAACAGGAAGTAAGATCTTATCATAAAAATCACATATTATCAAAACAAACAAAAGAACATAACAAACTACTGAGTAACATATATAAAATATAATGAAAATTTAATGAAAATATAACAAAGATAATCAGGACACTAATTTTTAGTATTGTTTGAAATAACATTATATAAAACATACTGAAATATTTTATACTGATATAAAATCAACATTTGTTTGTATAAAAGCTAGGTATAACTGACATTTGAAATACTTTCCATCTTGTTCTTTCTACATTAGCAGGAGGCCTAAATCTATAAATATTTCTTGTTATATAAACTATCCTTTCTATAAACTTAGCAGCTCTGGAGTATTTATATAATCCAGTCAGTCTCCTAATATGGTCAACTTTCAGTTATTCCATTTACATCATATTTCCTTATTACACCCATATGTCTTCAGTGCTGTGTCATACAAGTCTTGTAATTTGTATGGAAAAAACTGACTGGCTTTTTAAACTTGTTTCCACTTCCATTTTTATCCTTCCAATTTTTGAATTCCACTTTAAGTATTTTAAACTGTTACTACCAACAGTTCCTCCCTATTTGTCATTACTGAGAAATTTCTATCTTTATCCATCTGTATCCCTTCTCTAAAATAATATTTCCAATTGCTTTACAACAGGTTTTTCACGCTTTCTTCTATCCTACTCAGCAGTTTCTCTGGCTGTGCAGAACTGCTTTTGCCCATGGGTTCCCCAAGACAATGTGGATGCCAGTCCTAGTGCTGCCATAACATTTCAACACTGTATTTCAGAGTTTATTATCTTAACACATCAGCATGCTCCTAGGACCACATTTCTTCATATGCAGAAAGAAAGTTTTGTACATCTTTAGGGACTCTGAAATGTTTCTTCACCATTTTGCCACTCTTACACACAGTGCACTGGCATCTGTCATGTTGGGTTCCAGTATGCGTGTGATACCTATAAGGAGAGACAAACTTCTCAGATTGGATGCTTGCAGCAATCTGGAGGCAAGAGCTGAAGTATCAGTCTTGACACAGAGGCAATCTAGTGAAAGATTTTCTTAGAAGCAAAAGCCACATACTAAGATTATATGATCCAATTCTCCAGCTAGAAATCCACAGTTATTACAGTGTTCAAAAGAATTATCTTTTAAGCTGGTGAGTGTACATGATGTGCCAGGGAAACTGTCTGTTATGGATGCAAAAACTAGTAAATACTCACATGTACAAGCCATATGGTTTAAGAGTTGCACCTGACCTAAAGGTCCAGCTATGAGGATCCAGGGTGTCAGAATAAGTCATAAAAATTGAATGTTTCCTGGAAGGGAATGTTTCCAGGAATGTTTCCTGAATTTAAGGAAACTGGCCAATGTTCTTACAGTCAATGAGGAGTGCAAATATGGTGAGAAAAATGGCCAGTGTAGAAGGCTTGTAAACATGGAACTTGCCAATATGTAGCGCTCTAATATGTAGAGATAAGTAAAATTTGGAAATGCGACTCTCTAGCAACTTTTCCTCTATAATCCTTTTTTTTTTTACTGTGAAGAAGTTGACGTGAGCCCTATCTTATCTGGGCTGATTCAAGTTAGAGCATCTGCTATCTGGAACTGATGCAGCCCTCTGTAACGGGTTGCAGCAGCTCTTTATTGCAGTAAGATGATACTGAATTTACAGGCCTTTCCCTCATCTTTGTCTACAAGATTTATTTAAATTCCAGTATCTCGGTTAGTAATGTCCAGAACTCTTCATTACCTTTGCCTCTGTGTTGTCAATATCTGTGTGGATTGAGTATTTACCATAATGAGTAAATAATTTTTGTTTATGTCTTTTTTTAATATTAGGATTTTTTTTAATATTAGGAAAAATGATCCCTAACTGCTAAATACCAAACTCTGTCAAACCACATTTATTTCTATCACATACTTCAGACTTTGGTTCTTTAGGATTGCTTTATTTTATATAAATAGCATTTAAACAATGTAAATAATTTCATGAGCCCAGATTGCCAGATTATAGCCCTCCTATCTGATTAAGGAAGGCTTGTCTAGATCTAATTAATAGAATCACAGAATCACAGAATGCTTAAGTTGGAAGGGACCTCTAGAGATCACCTAGTCCACCCCCCCTGCCCCAACAGGGACACCTAGAGCACATAATTCACTAATTCACTCACGTGATAGTATCTATCAGTTATCCTGTTGAATTCATTGAGATGACTTAGGGCTAAAAGCTGCTTTCATGGGAATAACTTGCAAAAATGTAAGAATGGTATCAAAATGTTACTCACAATGTGAATTATTATTGTACTGGAACATCACAACATGGCCCAAAGTAAATAGGCGTAATAGAATACGTCTAGACTGAAAACTATGCAATGACAAAATGGCCAAAGGGGAATATAACATTTATTCTCTATTTTTGAAGAGGAAACTTAGTTACACTTTGTGTAAAGCGGTATGGAACACTTTTGGAGGAAAACAAATATAACAGGGAAAATTCTTTGAGCTGTATGTTTGGAGAATTTGGAACACTGAAGCATCAGAAAGGAACTGCTGAAGTCACCACATCATAACTCACCCCTCCCCTCTGACTGTGCAGTAACTTCACTGCAAACAATGGAAAATGTAACTTAACTTGCATGCTTAAGGAAGCTTTGTTTTCTGATGGCAATTCAATCTGCTGTACCAGCACTGTTGATAATTTTCTTATTTTTCTAGATGCTCGTAGATGTGTAACACAAACAAATGAAGAAGCATTGGAAAGAATATCCACTTAGTGACGCTGTACCATTATGAGATGGTATTAGTTTATGCATACTGGAGCACAAGCGATTAAAAAGATTGAATTTATGAGTGCTAATATTTGTACTATTGCTCTTAATTCAGAGTTTTTAAAGAAATTTAGTTCCTAATGCATGCTTTGTGTCTAGAGCTTAGCATGGATTTATTTTAAGTGTGGGAGATTAAATTGTGAATGAGCGATAATGATTTGGTAACAACTAAAATGGAAGCACACTTTTTATGAATTAAGGAAAAGAACTGTGATAATCACAAATTCTAAGTTTTTTCTTTTTTCTTTTTCTTTTTTTTTTTTAATTGAGTAAACCAAAGCCAGATAGGTTTGTCTAATTATTAATTATGTTTTAGGGATAGGGCATAAGTATTGTGGACACCATACAGATTTGCAAGCAGAGATGATGGTAGAAAGTGGTCCTTTGAAATGAGCAGACCTACAAAGAGAAGAAGACCAAGAAATATGATGTAATTCAGTTGCAGATGCCATGCTAAGCACTAGAAATGCACATCAGAGTCTATTTACTGTTTGGAAGGTTTACAGAATAAATGCTGACTCCTGCTCAACCATTGCTTCTTCCTCCTCTCCTTCACCCATAGCATCTCTGCCTGGGCTGCTCAGCTGCCTATTTCAGTCCTGCTTCAGTTACATACTATAGTCTTTCAGCCCAGAAATCATGTAACCTGCGCTATAAATATCTTGATAGAAAATTTCCAACTATTAAATTCCACAGGAGATGAATAGCTCTCGTGGTTAAAAAAATCATCTTTCTTTACATCTTGAACATGATGAGTATCAATATTCAGACTCTGGTTCATATTTTTCTTTATTGCCTAATGAATCCACTAAAAGCATAATTTTAAACCTTGGGAAGGTACTGCTGACAGGAGCCAGAGAAAACTTGCATTCCCAAAATGGGATTGGAGCCAAATGAAGCATCAAATTCTTGGATTTGTAATTGAAAAAACTTTCATTCAGCCTCTACCTTGAGAATTAGTTCAAAGTTGATTAAATAATAATAATAATAATAAAGCTTTAAACCCTTAATGGTATTTAAATGTGCTTAATTTTCAAGCTTCTTGTATGCCAATGCCCTAATTCTAAAAAATATGGGAAATAACAGAAAATAAAATTCTTTCTCTAGATTATTTGGGTATTATATACTAGATTGTTAAAAACAAAAATAGGTAGCAGTGTTACTAGGATCAGGGACAGAAATATGGGTGTTTTCCTTTGTCCAGATGATGAGGACAGCCAAGATCACAGTAATTCTGACTCTGTGCTGCAGAAAGTCATTAGAAAGCTTCTGGCAGAAATTTATACATTTACACAGTAAAACATCATTTTGCTGATAATTATCTTGGACTTTGTACAGGCTGTATCCAAAAAAGCACTTACTCATAGTGATCTAGTCTTTCCTTTGGGGTCAGTTGGGCAAATTCTAGGCAGAGCTTTTAAATTCTTTCATTGTCACATAGGTTTCTACTTTCTTTTTTTCTTTTTTCTTTTTTTTTTCTTTTTTTTTTCTTTTCTGTTAATGACCCTTCTATTCTGAACTATCTCTAAATTAATTGCCTAAAGGAAGACTAGAACAGAACATACGATGAAATGCAAAACACTTAAGTCTTAGGCTCTTCATTTGATCCAAGTGTCACTTGATGTTTTGAGATATTTTTGAACTTGAGCTAAGTGGATCCCAATACTTTTTTTAAATACACTGATTCCCTGGATTAAGTCTCTCAGCATGAATGACTGGCTTCTTTTCTTCAGCTATATTTCTTTATATATGGCTGTATGGAGAGAAAAAAAAGAACAAAACACTACATAGGAGAGCACAGTATTTCAGATGTCTCCTTTTATGGACTTGTAAGTATGTTCCTATTCAAATAATCTTTCAAGTCAATGAAATTTTTAGTAATATTTTATCCACTGGAAATCCTGAGCACTTTTTTTTTGCTAATATCAATAGGTTCAGATTGGATCATCAGAGGGAATTCTTAAGTGGATAAAAATAAAGAAAATCACTTTGTCTTTGCTTAAAATCAAGGAACATAAAAACAAATATATTAAATAAAGACATATTTACAAAACATAGCAAGGGGCCAAAAAAATGCACTTATTTTACTTCAGCTCTCCTTTTTATTATTTTTAACTACTCTAAGCAGTTTTCCGCAAATAATATTTATGGATCATGTTACAATGAAGATGATGGAAAAAATGGCTACAGACTAATGCTTCCAATTTTTTTTGGCACTTTCTCATTTATGTACAGCACTCCAAACCTGTAACTCTTGGCAGATCTTTCTGTGGTTCAAAATTAGATTACAATTTCTTCAAAAATAGTGGAGGCATTAAAGGAAAGATATTCAAAAATATTTGTTTGAAAGATTTCACTTCATTCTTGCATAGCAGAAATGTTGCTGTCATATCTGTCAGATTAATCTAGGGCCAGAATTTCCAATCTCTCAACAGTATTAGTGGTTAGATAATTTCTTTGCACTAAAAGATCTCAAAAAAAAAAAGTCACTGTAGATCAACATTACTCTGAAAAGCTGTTTTCTTTCATTCTTTTTTAAGAATCTTACATTTCCTGTGGTGACTCGAGATGCCTTGGTATAGACGATTCATCATTACGAAGCAGATAATATTCTTAAAGGGAAACTGTGTTCAATTTCATTATTTTCATTATCTTATTATTTAGGCTATTTTGTTGTGAGTTCAAGAAATCATTACTGTCTTGATTTTAATGTAGTCTGGATGATGACCCTCAAAAAAGGGCCATTGTCCTTTAAGTAAATGCATAAAGCTGCTGCTTTTACCTCTCATGCTTTCACCAATGAATCTTGCCAAAGTGTGGCAGTAAGGCACTGCTGTGGTTTTTTTTTTTTTTTCAATATGGGCAAGTTCTATGAAAATTTGTGTGTTGAAACAGGAAAAGCTAAAAACTAACTAGAGCCTTGATTAACCATATTGTAACTGTTGAATGCTACCTTCAAAGTGGTAATGAAAGTCCCTCCTTTGGTATTGATGCCTTTGGGAAAAGTCATAGCTTATAATGTAACATTTTATAACCAAGATTGAATACTTCCTCCTCCTTAGTTCTGTGGTCTACTATAAACAAGAAATATTTCAGCAAAGCCCTATGGCCCACTTAATGCCAAAGGTCAAACTAGAAATTCCTTGTAATTTCCACTAGTGTTATAATCTAAAATTCTATATATTGAAATATGGAAAAAAAATGTAGTGAGTGAGGCTTATCTTCTTTAAAGACAGAAAATATTTCCTACTTTGTGAATTCAGTTCTTGCTTCTAAGTGAAATTCTAGCTAATGTGATGTTAACATATAGGACACTATGATAGCTAAGGGGGACATATAGCTCTGTCCCCTATGATAGCTAAAAGGGGACATTAACTGCACTTGTGAATTATAAAAGGTGGAATCTCCTCTGTAGTTTAGAATCAATGTATGTAATGTGGATAAAAGTAGGCACATTTCATTTAGCTATGAAATATTGTTCTTATCGAACCGATCTGATTACCCATTACTGTATAACTTCATTCTATTATTCCTTTTGAAGAAGTACAAATACAATAATTATTTTCTTGGCAATTATTTAAATAAAATACAGCCAGACAATTAAATGAGTTTCACTTAAATGAATACGTGTCTTTTACTTTTCAGCCAAGAAACTCCTTCACTGTCTCTTCCACTATCTACTGTCTCCAAGCTATTATTAGTGTCATCTGGCTATGTCAATGAAAGTTAAAGAATCAGTACTTAATCAGCTCATCTTACATAGCCAGCAACCCTCAATATTTGCATTCCTAACTGTCTCCATTTCAAAACCAGTGTGCTATTCTGCAAACCAGAAGTTTAAAATATACATAAGATTTGCTAAAGGTTGTCTAGACTGAAATGTAAAACTGGTAATGGAATAAAAAAAAAACCTTAGAACAAACATGAAGTGATTGGATCTTTATATCCCTGAATAACTTCTCGACTTCACTCTCTGTATTATTTCTCCTGCTACAGTCTAAGTTGCTACATCTCCTATTCTGTAGACTTCTGAAGGCTCATTTAACTGGCATAAGTCTGCTTACTTGCAGATCTATAACAGATAAAGCTCTTTGGGGACAGTCCTCTGCAAACACTCCTTACAATTCCCCCTTTTAAGTAGTGTTGCAGCTGACTCTGTTGCTGACAATAAGATTTTTTCCTCCAGTCATGCTTATTTGAGTCAGGAAAAACCTTCTTTAGGTCAAAGGAGATAAATCATTGTGCAAACCACATAAGGAACATCTTCAGGAACATCTGTCCTTTCATATTCTCTTTGACAGACCAATGTTGGCCCTGTGGGGACAATGCTGGTGCTTGCAGTCATGCAGCTGTAGTGCCTAGAAGAGCCACATGTGCTAGAAGAGTTGTGCCTCCTCTTCCCATCTTCTTTGCCATTGCAGAAAAGCTGGGGATAGATAATGGCAGTGGTCTTTTGGCTGGTAATGCTTGGCCTTCTTTTATACTCTGCTTTAGGGAAAAGACAGTAGGCAGGCCATATATATATATATACATACACTTTTTTTTTTTTTTTTTTCAGATCAAACATATTTTGGGACTTACAGAGCCCTAAACACATTCTATCTCCATTTGTATTACTCAGTGGTGTTGACTTGCTCTTATAAAACCTAAATGTATAATGTATAATACTTGGTCATGTATTCTGCAGGATATGAGTGACGTCAGTAATGGAAGTTAACTGTAAATTGCCTATTTCCAATCTTGTCTCACCAAACATTCCTATTATAAATCAAGCTTAGGAAAAAAAAATACCCACAAACATTTCATTCCTGGGTTAAATGACAAATGACAAAATGACAGGGACTGTTGGGGTTAAACATTTCTTTGTAGGTATAAATATTACGCCTGCATATATTTTTGACCATATATTACTCAAGTTTATCTCTAAAGAGAAGCAGTAGATCTTTGAAACTGCTATTATTTAAGTATTTTTATTTTAACATAAACGCATTTATAAGTCTACAAGTCAGTGTGATCTTCACTACACAGACGACATACAACCAGTGCCTTCAGAAACAAAAAAGACTGAGTGCTTCTATTTGTGTTTCTGATTCTTTATGAATACTAATGCTCACAATCACAGATTAAATTAATCTCAGCTGCCTCAGTCACACTTGGTAAATGAATCATAAAACAGTTTCATCTTGATATGGTAAGTTGTCCTTGACAGCAAATTAAAATCTTAATAAGTGCCCTATTCATAAAACACACACATACACATATTCTTCATTCCTAGAAATCACGGTTCATGGTTAGAATGCAGATTTCTAGTTTTTTTGTTTAAAGAAAGCTGAGCATAATTATGTGTTATTCCTTAAAGGCCCAGTTATAATATGAAGGAATTTTCAATCTTAAGATAAATAAAGAATCTGGCACTTCAAGAAATATTGAAAGCAAAAAAAGCAAAAAAAAAAAAAAAAAAAAAAAAAAGCAGTTCTACTTTTTTGACCAAATGCACTGATAGTTGTTCATTGTTTTTGTAGTTATTTTAAAATGAAAGGTCAATATACTCATCTTAAGCTAAAAATTGGCTTTTGGAAATTGCTGAATGCAAAAGCAATGTTTTTCCTGTCATAAGCAAGCATGGAAGGCAGTTCTCACTTCTCAGATCTTGTTAGCTCATGTTTATGCAATATTTGGGAGAAAGAATAAAGGACAGAAAATGAAGTGTTTCATTTGTTTTGGAAAGGTGGGTAAATAACAGCTAGAACAGCTGATGTCAGTTAGAGTAACTGTATTGATGTCAGAGAGTTAAATGTACTTAGGACCAAATTCAACATAGTTAAACATAATATGTAATTTTAGTAGCCGTAAATGAGCTCTCGCTTTCTAACAGCAATAGAAAATCCACAATATTTATAACAAGCCTTATAGCAAAATGAAGCTAAACTTGAAGATCAACTTTAATTCTACTTTAATTCTGTTCCTTGTGAATATTTTGAAATTCAAGGTTTATTTTCATAGCTATAAAGATAATTTCTCCATTTTCCTCATTCAGAACAAAGACAATAGAATGTTTAACACAAAGTAGAATTTCTTGGTAAGAAGCTTTGATGACAGCAGATTTTGAGCATTTTCTATTTTTTTTTCTGATCTTTTTCATCTCTCCATATACACATTGCTAATTTAGAGCTTTTAGGCTTCATCGACTAATATCCAAACAGTACCATACACAGAGTGCTTAATTATGCAGTGTAAGTCTGCAAATACAATTGTGCTTAGAAATTTCTAATAAAAAGTAATTACAGCACATGTGCAGATTATACTTTTCTACATGAAATAATCTTAGGCTTTTTAATTCATTTTGTCAAACAACTAGCTCACATTCTGGACTAACGATCTGTAAAATTTCATTTGTAGTGTAAAATAACTCAAGAGATGAGATCTTTTAAAATCTTTGTAGAACAGATACTGGTATATATTTCTATCATAGTATCTGCGCTTTATAATGGAAGAAGTGGCAGTCTTTTTCAATGACAGAGAAGTAGCTGAACAAGCAGAGCAGCTGAACAGACAAGGGCAACCAAAGGAAAAATGAAATATCATAGCATATACATTATTGCTCAAATTCAGTGCAGTGTTGCTGAACTTAAAGCAATTACACATTTGTAATGAAAAACAATAAGATTTTGATAAAACAAATGAAAATGACAATTGCCTAGCATCCTCAGCTGAGGTTATGGCAAACAGAAGTCTTAGAAGATGGTTGCGGTCATGACAGTAGCACAATAGGATGGCTAATTTGCAAAGTTTCTCAACTTTTCCCATGAGTAAAATGACCTCTACATGTTGCTGATCCTTGGTGTGCTGTCCCTGCTGTCCCTTTTCAGACATTTATGATCCTTATATGTATCTCTGCAAAATGGCAGGTTTGGCTACCTACTTCTCCATAAGATTCTCTAGCAGTTTTGATTGAGTTCCAGATTACTTCCTGCTATTTTTCCACTCTGCTTTTTCAAACAAAAATAAAATGTTAGTCAGATCTTGAAAGCTCTTTCTTCACAGTGGTTTCTCGAGCAGAGATCTGACAGCAGCACAGTCTTTGTGTCTGGGTGTTTCTTTTGCATGGCTTCTAGAGAGGGTCCAGCATAGAGCCACGAAGATGATTAAGGGACTGGAGCATTTGTCATATGAGGAAAGACTAAGCGAGCTAGGCCTGTGTAGTCTGGAGAAAAGAAGGCTGAGGGGAGATTAGATTAACATGTTCAAGTACCTGAGAGGTGATGGTAGGGAGGATGGGGCCAGGCTGTTCTCTGTGGTGGCTGGTGACAGGACGAGGGGTAATGAGTGTAAGCTGAAACACAGGAAGCTCCACCTCCGTATGAAGAAGAACTTCTTTCCTGTGAGGGTGCCAGAGCCCTGGAACAGGCTGTCCAGAGAGGTTGTGGAGTCCCCTTCTATGGAGATCTTCCAAATCTGCCTGGATGCCACCCTGTGCCAAATGCTCTAGTTGTCCCTGGTGGAGCAAGGGGGATTGGACTAGATGATCTCTAGAGGTCCCTTCCAATCTTAAGCATTCTGCAATTCTGTGATGCTGTGATTCTATCCCATGAAAAATATAAGGACATATGTATAGGAAGATTTTGTTTCCTTAATGCTCTCCTCATTCAGTTTAAGTAAGATGATCTTCATTTCTAGGGCAGATATACCTCTGCGTCTTTCTTATATTTACTACAAATCATCAGAATCTTATCCCAGATAATTAAATAATTAAGAATAATTAAGTCCTTTAGAAGCATTTTTGATTCAATTATTATAGCTTTGAGTCTCTTTGCAAATGTTAATGAATAACACCAACTCAGTGATGTACTTAGATAAAATTCTCTATAGATACAGAAAGATGAAAATGAAAAAAATTATTAACATTAGTGACACTATTAATAGCATTGTTAGCCATTAATTACTATTAATGTAAAGAACCCTTCACAATGCCCGTGTTTGAGCGCCACTTCATATTTGTTGAAGAGTGTTCTTTCTAGCTTTGGATTCTATTTTTGAGCTGTCTGCCTTTATATCCAACAGAAGAAAATATAATGCACACTTAAGGATCCAATTGACCTGGAATATTACAGATATCTTCTTTAGAATGAGATGAGCTGTGTCCTACTCTCCCCTCCATATTGACTAGATTGCTGCTGGCTGTGGATGCAAGGTATTTCGTAGACATTTCTATTTAGCCTGATTAATTGCATTTATATATCCAGTTTAGATGTAGAAAATAGGACTTGGTGATGTGCACATAGAGATTTAATAGCAGAGAAGCCAATCCTCTGGGGTGATATTTTTATGACTTGTCTGTGGGATCCAGCTTTCTCTGACTGAATTCATTCATCACACACATTCCAACTTCTGAAGTAAATTGTGCTGAGGTTTTACAGGCAATGGTTTTGTATAGCTTGTACACCCTCGGAGGGGATGAGACACAGTGGGAACACTTGTCTAGATGTATATCATACAGCATAGTTGTTAAGTGGACTACGGTTGAGAGACATGGACAATTCTTAAGAGTCTCTTACCCTTGTTTTATGCAAGAGATTGAAAAGAGAGTCTAGAATGATTACCGCTTTAGAGATTTCCCTAGAAAAGCTAGAAAGTCACAAATACTTGCAAATCTTTCTGAAATCACACAGTTCCGTTCCCAATAAGACTTTTATAAAATTCATCATTATTCTCAATGTTTAATTAAGCTCATTAGTTCTAACTGCAAAAATAATGGAAGTTGAAAATTAGATGATGCTCCTATGAGTATTTTTGAAAGACTGTTTGGACTAGACTGTTTCCTTTTCAGTATTTCTTCTGTAACGTAATTGGGCCATGACTTTTCCCACTTTGTCACCAGAGGATAGACAAATCTGTATCCTAATGCCACATTCTTCCTCAAGGTTTCCCTATGTTGTCTAGGAACTCTCACACAGTATATTATATACATGTATATCTGTGTATATATATAATCAAATGTTTTGGTTATTAAATGTTCCATGCATGTGCACTTCACAGCCCTGGAGTACCAGATCTCTTTCTTCAGTGCATATTTCCAGTTTAAACAGAAAGGAGAATTCTTTATTCTTGGATGGCATGTACTAAAGCAATACAAAGAAAAAGTGGGCAAATATTTTACAAACGACTTTTAAATTTCATTCTTCCCTTCAGTATGACTGTACAGGTGCACCTATATATGTCTCTGAATTGGTGGAAAAGACATTTGCAAAAACATATTACCTGATCCTGTACGCTTTTCTTTCTAAGTAAGCTGCAGTCCTATGTGGTACTACTATACAGTAGCTAGGATTCAAGCAAAAAAAAAAAAAAAACTCCTCTTGAATTTAGACAGCAATCATCACCTATAATGGCAAACATTTCTACCGTTGGAAATCTGTTCTTAATAGAAACTGTTTGCAGACTTGATGTAGTTTATTGCTAAACGGCAGCCTGCTTCTCCAGCAAGAAATCCCGAGATCAGTAATTGACAGTTATCCATAGCTTGTGCTGACTAATATTTCCTGTGCTCTGTTCTGCAGCCTGCTTTCCATGATTAACTGACCACATATACCATATTTGTTAACGAGCTCATAGTATTTTCCTTAGTCAGTTAGCTAAACAAATATTCCATATCTTACAAAGGCAGGAATATGCTTTATTGCTTCCACATATGACTCTAAAAGGATGTGATACAGAGGAACACAATGTGCCTAAGCCAACAGGAAACTTTTTTAAAAAAGAAATGTGTACAAAGGCTCTAACAAATTTGTTTTTCTTCCCACTGAATTTCTTGCATTATTCACTGCAGAAAAGCAGACCAGCAATTTAAACACCAGATAGGTATATATATGTATATATAGGTACAAATACCAGAGAAAAATGAACTATGCAGAGTACTAAGACTGCATAAACCTAAATGCCCTACTCTAAATGTCCTGCTCCAAAAATAAAGGATGAATTAATTCAGGATAGGTTTAAACTTTTAAGAGAACTGAGTACAGCATAACTGAGATGGTAAGGCAGGGAAGACGCATTTCTGTGAAGACTGTTGCTTTTCTGATAAAATACAAGGCTAACCTCTGAATCACGGATGGATTTACCCAATGGTTATTTGGGCAAAATGCTTTCATTTGATATTCTCAGCCAGAAGGGATTCTCTTCGCACAGTTTTAATCTCTGTGGGTAAGAATCAGGAGTCTTCACGGCATTTCTCCAGCCATCCATTCCTGCAAATATGCCTCCCTCCCTCGCAGCACTACTCTGTGAATCACTGTGAGACAGATACCTCTATTTCCTGAATCTCTGAATTTGTAAAAAAGAAAAGAAAAAAAAAAGAAAAAAACTCCCAAAACTGTGAAAACAGATTTCCTGATATTGTCTTTATTTTTCCTTTCTTTTTCCCTCCCTCTTCCACATGTGTGGATAAGCAGGATTAGTAGGCATTTAATTTTCCTCTTTGTCAACACTATTGTATATGTGTCAGACCACTGTATACAGCAAAGGTAAGGCACCCAGGAAAGGTTAGTGGGTAATAAATTTGATTCAGGCCTAAAACCAACACACGACACTTCATGCAAGTTCAGCACTAGATTTTTATTAGTGTACTAGATAGGTACAGATGAATGGAGAGAAAATAAGAACCACAGAGCCAGATAACCAATTTCTCTATGCCTTGGTCCCCATTGAGTAGAAAGTGAGATGTGACACTGGGGTAAGAATAGTCACAGAATAGTTCCACTTTACTTTTATTTTCTGAAGGCTGGGAGTGTAGAGTTCCTCCCTGCACTTCCAGCTGTCTCCTTTGCTTTCCTAGCATCTAGCTGAGTCACTGGGGCTTGGGGCCGTGCCTAAGGTTCTGGCTTTAATTAGTTCTTGTCTAATCCTGTGTTCCGGTACTCTGGATATTCTAACATAGTGTTTTATTTTATAACAACTATTACCTAGATACTGTTTGCTAGTTTATTCAATATGAGATTTTTATAAAGTTCTGTGTGAAAAAGTGATTGCTACATCTTGCTTCTGCCCAACATTGGAGCTAAAATAGTTTTCTTTGGAATTCTGACTCACTGTAGGCAGTCTCAAATGGAAAACTTTGCTACATTCATTGCGCTTAAGATAATATGTAAGCAAAAAGAGCCATTGCAAACATTTCATGTTAAATATCTCTTTTGTCCATGTAATTTCACTGCACTATATTCTGTATTTTTCTAATTGGTAATAACATGTTTTTCAATCCCAGGCCTATATCCAGATTGGCCTTTTGCAGGGAATCATAAGTGGAAAGACCAGATCATTTTGTGGATGGCCATGAAGATGTAGACTAAGGCACTACACTGGGCAAAGGGGAGTCTTGTTGGCTTGATCATATTCTGGCTATATCCATGCTATTTATATATGTTCGTATTTAGAATTGCTTCTGTCCAGTGTTATTGTGTTTGTATTCAAAGTTACCAAGTATAAGAAGCGGGGAGCAAGTAGCCATTCTCTTCTGCAGTGTACAACAAGATTAATGTAGCTATTTTTCTTCTGAATTAAGAAAAGACCCATGAGCTTCAAAATTCTCAATGGCAGGTAAAAAAAAAATCAGATCAATGAAAATCTATGGTCAACTAGGTTAAAGGATTTAATTATTTCTTATTTTAAATAAATAAACCACTTAGTATAATGGAAATAAGTTTGGAAGAAAAAAAAAATCTTGGAAAAGAATAAAAGCCTCCATTAAAATATATGGCTCATAGCGTTATAGCTCTTGCTAGGGCCTGTCAGAGCCACCAGCAGATGGTGCTTTAGCTAAATCTCGACTGCTAAACAGAAGCAGGATGTTTTTTAGAAGCATGTTCAAGCAATCTGCCAATATAGCTGGTAATCTCCACTTCTCAGTACCTGGGTTGACTATGAACCAAACAGAAAACATTTTGTTATTTCTTAAGAGAAACAGATATGAGCAGTGGAAGCTAAAAGAACCATGAACCTTAAAAATGGCAATATCATAGAGGTCACAAATATATGATTTCCTTATTTGACAGAAGGTCCTGGATGAAGAAAGTAGCAACTGTGCAAGAACCTTAGTCAAGTTTCATCACCTCTAAATGGGAGATGGTGATCTTTAGGAAGTACTCTGGTAATAAATCTGGAATGGATGTGTGTATACGGAAGAGCAGGGGAGAAAATGGCCATGGAGGCCAGCTGTAGACTCAGCCATTTTTGCACATCTCTTTCTGAAATTTTCTTTACAACTGACAGTGGCAACATTGAATGACACTTGCACAACTACCCCTTGTCAGGTTTTACCCTGAGATTTGACTCATAACATGTCTTCTTGCTGACACATAGGTAAGCTAGTAATACTCAGAAGCTACCAAAATTATTAGAGAAATGTTAAAAAAGAATTGAGAGACAGCAGTGACAATTCTAAAAGAACTGTTTAAACATTTTATAATAAGACCTAATTGAGAATAGTTCCTCCATTGTCCAAAGTGCAAGCAAATATTGAGAAATAATTTTTGCTGCAACTTGGATTGAGTTTTTGCATATAAACTCTTTCAGAAAGAAGTAGCTTTTTAAACCTCTATGCTATCTCATACAGGAAAAAGATTGAAAAATAAGGTAATACTGTTTTCCAACAATTTTTGTAAAACTATTTAAAGTACCAACTTATATTATTGAATTTCTAGTACTGACATTCAAGTTTAATTACTAACGGATGTATCTGCATTATTAGAAGTGAAATCTTGACAAAGAAGAAATAGGTTGCAAATATATTTCATACCATAGGGTTCCAGAAGCGGTGTTTACTGGAGAGACTGCGACATTTCAGATGTAGACAAAATGGTCCCTGTACACCAAACCCAACTTTAATGAGTGTTGCAAGGTTTAATTACTATTTGTTCAGACCTAGAAAAGAGGATTGCAATAAGTGGGATATATATTTAAATATTCATTTCCATTCTTATCAAGCTATGCTGTTAGAAAGTAAACTGTTTGTCCAGTCCTTTGGGATTGTACAACAAGTCTGGAAAAGACATAGTAAATTCTACTGGTACCATATTTTAAAGATAAAAATGTAATAAGGAATATCTTGTTCTTTGTGGCATAGAAATGCTGCTTGTTTTTTAATATATGACAGATCCTCTTTTGGCAGTTTCTGAAAAAGCTTCCTATTGCAGACTCATTTTGATGCAGTAGCTTTTAGACCCTAAGCTTATAGGATAAAACATGGGCAGCTTTAAGGAAAGGTACGTTATTTATGAACTGCAAGCTACAGTTCAGTAATTCAAGTCCATTAGTCATTTACTCATATCAGGTAAGTACTCATATTTGAGTCCATCCAAGGCAGATTTACTAACAGAGTCCGTAACAAAGAGTAGTCACTTTCCACTTCTTAAATCTGCTTAACATTTGTAAATGTTGAGAAAAATGCTTGTGCATGTACTGAAAATGTTGGCATATTTGTGTCTTTTGTATAAATGGCATAATTATTAGCATGTGTTAATGAAATACAACAAGCAACAGACATTTTATTCTGACAAATTCTCAAAGATTTGTAAGAAAATGTCTACTGAAAAAATAAAAGCTTTTTTTCCCCCCCTTTTTTTTTCCCTTGTGGTTTCTTGTTCTTTTTACAACAAATATTCTGGTATTAATCTATTGGCAGCAATAGACCGGCTTGTGGTTCTTCCTGAAGAATGAAGCAGTTGCAGAAATCAATTTACTTGCATTGTATTATTTTTACTTTCAGCTCTTCAGCTTTTTTTCAGGGGTTCAAGTATGCTAGTCCATAATTAGCCCAGTGATAGTGACTAATAATAATAGTGGCTAATACGAATGACTTCCAGTTATTCAAGTTATTAATGTGATAGTTGGGTTTCCATTTTGAACATAGTGCTGTAGTAGCACTAAAATACTACTGATGAGAAATTCCAAGCGTCTGTGAAAGCAAGATATAAGAGCAGAAAGATAATGTGGTTGGAAGGTATTACTAAAGCTGACATCATGTCTCTTGCAGCCAGACATGTAGAGTAGCCCAGCATGTTACACACCGGAATTGACTGGTGTTGGAAAGCTGTTACATGTTACAACATGTAACATGTTACATGATTAAAAGGAAATAAATCCCAATAATCACAGTATAATATTTTATGGGAAGAAAGTCCCAGTATTCATGTTGTTTATTACTGTGCTACTATTATTCTTTCCAGGGAATAAGGACAGACTCCTTAATGTCTCCACATTCCTCTTCCAGTATGTAGAGAGATTGGTACCTAGCTCAGAAAGATGTTACAGCATATTTTAAGTTTAGGCACATGACTTGTCCCTGCTTTCAGTAAAACTGCTACAAAACTACTACATGCATAAACGGTTTGAAATACAGGGGAACAGCTGTTCTAGGCTCTGATTCATATCCTGCTTAGCTCTGATCTGCATATCACTTCATCAGTAAAGAAAAAGGCTAACTGAAGAGAAGCAAAGATGTTCTAGACTGGAGCTAGGCTAGTTCACATAAATTAATAATCCAGATGATGGAGGGAGTTTGGGCTCCTTATTGCAGGTTAACTACAATTCTTAAAACAATCCACCATTAGGATAATATAGAGTTGTAACAACCACCAGGACCTTTAAATTCACATATTATGATCTCTGCATGGTCCTTTTATGTGTAGTAATTGAATATTCAAATAGTTAATTTATGTGCCAGTGCTAATGATATTCTTACCCCTCAAAATTATGAGTAAAAACATAAGAAACAATAGCCTAAGACCAAAACAGCATTTCACAGTTAACTCTGAAAAATAGCTAATGCAGTAAGTATATAACTTATGAATAAAAGCTGAATATTGCCATTACAAAACCACATTAATTTAACTACTACCACTCTATCCTCTGCCCTGAAAAATTGCAGGTTAAGCCATTGAGGCTCTAATAACTGTTGGCACACAGGGACTGATTTCACTGATGAAAAACTTGGAAAACCAGAGATGTTGGTACTCCTACACATGGAAATAAAATAATGATTTTAGCTGCCAATCTACTAGGATTGCAGGATTGCAATTTTGTCAGAGTAGTCCACCCTTGATGGAAGCCTTTAAATGTAACTACTCATAATAATAACCTTTTTTTTCATGTTCTATTGGCCCACATCAATACTTATTTTTAGCATATGAACATTAGAAACATATTAAAAGCTCATTTTCTTTTAGCAGTTTTTGCAACCCTTTGCAACTACCTATTATGAGCAGTTACATTTAAAGGCTTCCATCAAGGGTGGACTACTACGACAAAATTCTAGCATGTGACAATCTGCATTAGTTTCTATGTAGACTATAAATAAAAAGCAAAAATGCCAAAAAGAGTGAAGAGAAAGGGCTAAGGTGAATGCCATGACACTAAGGTGTCATGGTTGTTGCATAGTTCCATAGGTGGTGTAGTTCTATATTTCCCCTTTCATTTTCACTGGTTACTGCTAAGTCAGAAAAAAAGAGCAAAAATAAAGGACTTTCCAGTATTTATCCCATTAGCTTTATCATACAGAACCAATTTTCTGTGCTACAAGTTTTTCTCTATCCATCTCTGCCATTGATTACAGTATGCTGTATTTTGTACTGGAGGGATTATTGCACACCTCAGGACTACACTGAAGTTTGAAACCTACCTTTTCATTGAGTTTCCTGCAGGTTTGTGAAGTATTCTCAAAGGCTCTTAAGTAAGCATACTAACCTACTACTCCCATGAAGTCAGCAGGAGCCTGAGTTGTTATTTCTGCATGGTAGATTGATGAGACTGACTTTGCTTTAAAAAATCACAATTTTAACAGCTAAAAACTCCTATGATTTTATCATGTTTTCCCAGAGGCTTTGGAATACTGTAAAAAAAACAGCAAACTACTATGCGTAAGTTAAAAAGGAAAAGAAAAAATAAAACAAACAAACAAAAAGAAGCCTCTTCTCTAATCCTTTCTTTACATTCTTTTTTTTTTCCAGTTTGCTTTTTGATTAGTATTCAGAAAGTCACTCTGTACAAACAAAAAATTGCCAATTCAGCAGTTCGTTGATAACATGGGGAAAAGAAAAAAAAAACAGCAGGTAAGGGGAGGAATCTCTGGGGCATGAGGACTCTTTAGAGATGCAACTGTACTTTTGGAAAATCACTTATAACTAGAAGTATTTTAACATCTTTCAGTTCTTCCTCCTGCACAATGACCAGATGGCTTGCAGCTGCGAGATGTGTTACGGTGCAGAAGGCTTTGGGTGACATTGCATGAAAACCTATGCCAACTTCATTCTAAACGCTTGCTTTACCAAACAACCTCTGTGCTCTTTTACCAGAAGTGCTCATCCTGTGCCACCTGTGTGAACGCTGACAAGGAGCTGGTGTCGCCAGGCATCTGTCACGGGCATAAATGGACAATGAGAATGCACCAGCCAGCTCCAAATTTAAAGACTATTGGCTCCTATATATTTATGGTATTAAGCTTTACTTCCGATGAGAAATGGTTCTGAAAAATTTACCATCCCTGTTTGCTACTTTAAAGGGAATTACCTCCAAGAATGAAATGACTCAGTTATTGTGAGTACCTGAATGGAAGATTTATGTTTAAATATATGGACCTCAAAACTAGCCTGTAAGCTAGACTTGCAATGCAGAAAATGTTCAGTTGATATTGCACATTTCCTTGTGAAATACTAACCAAGAAGAAACACTAGTGTTGCTGAAAAAAAAAGGGAGCCTGAGAAGGTATGTGGGTGCCTAGGCGGAGTTTTCACAGGCTCTAGGTAGTTCTCTAGATTTGCAGTTAAATGGGGAGATGCTAGGGACGAACACTGCTATATTGATCGTAGATTTGAACCCCAGTCCAGCTCAACCAAAAGCCCACTCAGCATAGTGACTTGGGTCAGAAAATGCCTCTGCTGTATGCAGCACAGACAGAGGGAGCTTGGCCATGTCCTGCTCCATGTCAAATCAACCTTTCAGAATCACGTTCCCTCCAAGGGCTTTTGGTAAGAGGTTTTTCTGGTGTCTCAATGGAAAGAACAGAAAGAAAGAAAAACAAATATGCTTAGAAAGTCCTGTCTAGGATGGAAGGACAAGTCCATATGATACTTTCTGTGTAATTTTCCTTGTCTCCAACCATTTTCAGTGCAGAGACATTTCAGTTCCTGTACGTGTAAGAGTACCTCTTCACTTGACTAGACATCTTCAGATAATTTTTGTCCAGTGTGTGACAGAGTGCAGAGCAATAAGGAAAAAAACAAAGAAACTATGACTGTAAAGAGACATAAAAAATCAGCAATATTGTGCCTTCTTGTAGGCACAGTAGCCTTAGGAATTAATGGAAACCCTTGAGTGGCCTGTACTGTATTGAACAGAGCTAGCGGATTCTCAGCCCGAGTGCCTGCTTTGCAAAGCCAAGGTGCCAGGGTGCCAAATGTTTTCTCAAGCTCCCTTTGAACTTCCACAGTTTCACACTACCTCTGTTAGGACTGTCAAGGGTTTTTTTTTTTTATGCTGGGAACTCTTAACATAATGAAGAGATGACCTGATATATTCTATTTTTGCTGTGCATAGACATTAGGATTCACAAATGCAAAACACTGTTCAAAACTGCTCAGTAGTTTTTTGGTCTATGCCTGGTTCTCATGCAAAAATTTGTATATATTCATTAATTTATTCTAAACAAAATAACTGTACATTATTTGAATGTGAAAAAAAAAAAAGATATCTGAGGAAATTCCAAAAGTATGAAAAGTGATTTCCAAGCAAATATTTATGTTAATGGGTATTACATTTTATAAAGCTACCATTACATTCTACCATTTCCCTTTATACTCAAGGCAATTTCCTGCTCTCCAGAAGGGGACAATGCTAACACTCATCAGCTAAAATGGAATTAATTATAGTGTTATTAGTTATTAATATCAATGATGTCTGATGCTAAAGATGAATAAATGTTATATAAGAAATCAAGTTGTATCTGAAACCTTGAACAAGATAGATTTTGGTTTTCTGTTTTCATTTAATTATTTTTGTTGATTAGTGAGAAACAGGATCTACCAAGATATCAGTGGCAAGACTGAGGTCCTGACAGGTATGGAAGAAGAATGCCTTTTTTTTGGTCACAGAGAAAAATGTTTAACTGTAACCTGCTAGAGAGATTTAGATTCTCAGCAGATACAAGTGAGGGTAATAATAATAGTATCATTTATTCAGTTGAACCTGATCTTTGAAAAAAAATCTCATAATATTTCTGTTTCCATACATGCAATGTTTAAAGAGTTAGCAGTCTGAGATAGAAATATATTGTGAGATTGTGCTACTAAATTCACATTTCTGGAATTGCGATATCTGCAATATCAAAGAAAAATCAAGCACATTTCACTAGTAGGAGTCATACCTTGTCTCAGAAATTCTGGAGCAGCATGGAATTATTGATCAAAATGAATTCCAAATGCTAAAATACAGTGCTTACATTTCCTTGGTCTTGTAAACAAAAACATAATTGCCTGTCTAGCTTTCTATAAAAAGAGAAATAAATAAATAAATAAGCACACGTGGGCAAGCCAAATGAACGATTACCAGAAGATGGCAGTGATGTCTTACTACAGCTGGAGCTACCATAGATACTGGGCCATTTACAAGAATAACCTAATTGCTGTATAGTTATATCATAGTTAAAAAAGGGACACTGGTATAGTCAAGCCATTACTTCCTGGTATTGTCAGCAGCCTATCTAATGTGGTACAATATTTCAGTAATCTTTGTTTCTGTTACCTTTTTTTTTTCTTTTTTTTTTCCTCAGACTGTTCTGGAAATCAGCCAAGCTCCAATTACATGAACAGTATTTGGCTTGTAGCATTAACAAATAGCTGGACACATCTTAGATTTATTTTCAAATTACAAAAATGTGGCTGGCGAGCTTTATGTCACTCACCAGATCTGGGCCCCTCCTATTTCCTTCAGTTTTATGCTAATATATAGGTTCTGTGATATAGTATTATAGGAAACAAGGAGAGTAAATCAAACATAAATAGCATTTATTTCTTTGAATCCACCTCACAATCACATATGTAAGCTCATAAAGAGACCACAAAGTTCTTCACAAAAGAGAAATTCCCTAACCTCAGCAGAATGGGGACACATTTACAAAATGCCTTTAATTTGCTGTAACCATGAGAACCTGACAGTCTTTTTCCCTTCCAAATGATGCAAGGAACAATACAGAGAAAATCAAAGTTTCTACTTTTAATTTCATAGGTCTCAGAATTATATCATCCAGAATAGGGCAAAGGAGTGATTTGCTGGAGGGGTGCAGTGCCTTTTGCCATAAAGCCTGTCACCCTGACATTCTTCATTGTCTCATCAGAAATGAGCATTTCTGCCATTGCCAGTGCTGCCTTGAACCCAAAGCCTTTCAGATCAAAGGTGACGTTGCTGATCAGCACAGATGCAGTAATAATATGATCTGCCTATTTATTTTTTTTTGTTAGAAGAATAAAGGCTTTTTTTTAATTGTCCAAATAAATCTAATCATTGATGTTGACAATAATGCTGACTGAAGTGTTTTTCTTTTGCAGAGCCCATAAGCTTCCTATTGCTATGCAAATGTTAAAACCTGAAAAGCCAAACCTTACCAATGGATTGGAAGCATTGATTCTCCTAAATTCCCCTAAGCGAATGGTACACTGAGCTACCATGTTAAGCCTGTTAAGTCATTTGAAGGAATTTGGGAAGTCAGCACACTTTGGATAATTTCCTGGCAATTCATCTATAATGTGTGCTGCCTGTTCCAATTTCTGACACATAGATATATTATGCCCAACTGTCGTCAGGCATGCATAAACAGTAAACTCTCTTGAAAATACAGAATGTAAAGAAATAGGCTTTCTTTGTACTTTTAGAAAGGTAGATAAATCATATTGAGCTTGAAATAACAGATTATCAGATCATGGATGGTTGAATACCTATATATGTTTTTATCCAAGATTTGAATGTAAAACATGTCAATAATGCAATAGTATTAATTCTTGAAATTATTTTAGAGTGCTTGCCAAGCAGCTAAATACCCGAAGCAATTCTATCACACATGATTAATTTGCATGTTTGTCTAGCACAGGCTTCTCTCATTTATTTATAGAAAATGACTTAAATTCTTTCCAAAGCATGTTTGATTTAACTTGAATTTACTAGGCTGCTGGTGCCTATTTTAAATTATGCAGGTTTCTGAATGAAATAGATATGTCGTATGATTTTTTTAAAGGAAATTGGAAGCTTTTAAAAGATCAAGGACAATAATGCAAAGATGTAGGTCAGCTGAAATTTAAAGTTCATGCAGCACTCTGAAGACTTTTAAACATATCTCAGTAAAAAAGCTGTGAGTGAATAGGACTGCAGGTTCTTGCCATGCCTTTTCCTCATGAACTCATCACTCTGAACCAGAACAGTCATATGGCACCAGATATTTATCCTTTCATCAGTGCCCGAAAATCTGAAGTTCTGTTGGGCTCCTTGTTATCATAAAAAAAAACAAATCAAATCAAATCAAAAAATCATAGACAACAATCATAGACAAATCATAACAAAATATATATTTTTTCTCAATTAAACTGTGAAGTTAAGAAAGTTCATTGTGCATTTTTTCAACAGGCAAACAGACACTGTGGTGATTGAAGAAATGCTGCTGTGGAAGTATTTAAAATACAAAGCATTTCCTTTAGAAATATGATAATAATTCTCAGTGCCTCTCTCAGTGTATTATAACTATTTTTTAAATTTCTATATCTGGTGTATCTCTATGTAGCGTAGCTCTGACCTCATTTCAAGTCCTTCTTTTTTCTTCCAATATGGTAGCTATGATGATTGAAACCATACAAATCCCTATTACACAGACAAAGTCTCCTGATGAAATCTAAAGAAGAATTTTCTTTTTTTAAATTCTCTTGCTAATTTTCATCCTATTTCAGAATTTCATATTCTTTCTGTTCTCCTGATACAAAAGTGTTTTTTTTTGTTGTTTTTTTTTTTGTAAAAACACCTTTAAAAAGCCATCAAAATGCTACTGAATATGAACATTTAGGTTTTCTTCACTGGGCTAATGAAAACACCACAGTCTGGATTATGCTTTTGATCATAATTTCTGTTTTGTTAAAAAACATCTTCCATCTACTCTATTTGCAGCTCTCATTGATGTTATCCTGAAGGTGGTTCTGTACAAACTAACATCAAAAGAGTTATGAGAATTTATATCAATTTTACTGTGACTTTGACTAATAAAGTAATCAAATGCACGGTTCACTTTCTGGTGATTAAGAATTGGACAGTGCAGGGAAAAAAATGGCAGAGCAACACACAGCTCTTGGTTGTAAATGAAAAAGGGGCATAAAAAGGTTTCTGTTAAAAAGAACAGTTACTCAAGAATCATTTTTACATTCTGCAGGATTTTTTTGAAAAACAATGGCCCTGGTAACTGGGTAGACAAAGAACACACTATTAGTGAGCATTAACTTTAGTCCTGTAGCCAAGGGATAGATATTAGAAAATGAATAAAGCATTAAAAATCCCTTTCTCTCTCAAGATTGTGGAAGCATAATGGTGCATCCATTGTATGAGAAAATACTAACTGATTTGGGCCTGTTTAGCCTAGAACAGAAAAGATTGAGAGGACATCTGATCAGTTGTGGAAGAATTGTTTGAAAGTGGGAACTGAGAGAAAAACTAGGACCTAACAGAAGTTTTGGCATTACAGAAGCTTGCTTGGGGTGATACACAGTTGCCACTTCCAGGATGGCTGGTACCCACGGACTCTGCTCCTCCATGGTTCCCTGGGCCACACAATCTGCCCTCCTTGCAGCCCCAAAGGGGAGTAACGGAGGATGGAGTGGGGTGAAGACACCGCGGCCAAACTCTGTTGCACTCCCTGTGCTGGGTTGCTGATAAGCTACACAGTAGCTGTCCAATGGGAAACATATGATAACATGTCTGGTGCTGAGCCAGCAAAGGTGGCATCACTCCTTTTGGATGAACTTTTACTTGAATTTTAAGTTACCCGCCTCTGAGGTACGACCACCCCTCACCGAGCATGCATTCTAGATTTTTGATTGACTGTACCTTTAAATGAAAGCGAGAAACTTTTTCACCGATCAATGACAATATTAAGTATGACTCTAGTCACTCAAGCTCCACCTGAATGTAAAGAAAAGTATAAAAGGTGAACTAAGGATGAAGAGGAGGGGGGAAGAAACCATGGTAACTCCTGGGTCAGTTGATGGGCTGAGGCCCCTTCCCACTTGTCGGGTCTGGACGCTGCCTGAGGAGACTAAGGAGGACGAGGGAAGAATCCATGGTAACTCTTGGGTCAGTCGACAGGCTGATCCCCCTTTCCTCCCCTCGGGCTGGGACGCCACCTGAGGAGACTTGAGACTGAGAATCCTCTCCCATCTTTCGGAGTGAGTGATGATTGCACATTTGTACATCAGAGCCAGCTAAAAATCCCATGCTGTAGTAGAGAATTTCCTGTACTGACATCCAAAACTTGCTTTGTAAATGTTGCATTTGAATAGATCATACTGTTTGTGAACTCGACTACTCGTTTGGGGGGAGGCAATTGGACCTACAGTTGACAGACTGTTTGTGAATCTGATACTGCCAGAGTGGAGCTTATAGTGGATCACACTATTTGGGAACTCAATTCTCTCCTAGGAAGGCAATCGGACCTACAGTCCACGGACTGTTCATGAACCTGATACTGATTTGATGTTTCCTTCCCCCCCACCACCACTACGGCTTTCAAACTGTGACATCAAAATGTACCCCTCACCTGAGAGGTAAATTCAAGGAGGATGAGGCCAAACTCTTCTCGGTGGTGGCCAGCGACAGGACAAGGGGATAATGGGTACATGTTGAAACACAGGAAGTTCCACCTCCATGTGAGGAAGAGCTTCCATGCTGAGAGTGACAGAGCCCTGGAACAGGCTGTCCAGAGAGGTTGTGGAGTCTCCTTCTCTGGAGATTTCAAAAACCACCTGAATGCCACTCTGTGCCACATGCTCTAGGTGTCTCTGCTGGAGCACGAAGGTTGGACCAGTTGATCTCTAGAGGTCCCTTCCAACCTTAACCATTCTGTGATTCTGTGAAGTTCTTAATGGTGACATTTAATGGATAAACTCCTAAAGTCTTTTCCGTATAAAGCTGTTTAGTATAAATTAAATCAATTTATAATTACAGAAAAATTTAGAAAGGACAGATAGTTCAGGACAAGACTATGCTATCCTAGTGTATATTTGAGCATAATGCCTCAAATATTCAGTCTTGGCTCTGGGGACTCAATGTATAGGTGAGTATTTTGAGAGTTTTCAGTAGAGAACTCTTCAATTTGTACTCTGTGACTTTTACAATTATAACTGCCCAAAGCTCCATCCAGGCTGAAGACATCTGGGAATCTGCCTTCTTGAACTGTGTTGAATTGTGTTTTGGATAGGATAGATCTCCCCTAATTCAATCCTCTAAAATTTGAACTGTAAATTTGAACTTGCTTGCTAGGCTTTCCCCATAATCAGTGGAAAAAAAAAAAAGAAAGGACTTCCAAATGGAGACCCTGATATTTTCATTTTTAGAGACTATCTGTGCACATGTTATCTGGATGTCTCTCTCCCATCCGATGCCCACAGAGTGTACTGAAAAATTTGGTAAGTAGCTTAGGTCAGACACATAACTTTTAAATGGCTAATGTAAAATATTAATCCTATACCTAGTATTTCTATCGTCCATTCCCTCTCTGAAAGTGTGGATGATCGTCCTTGTTGGATTTCAGACTTAAATCTAAATTATAGAAGTATTATTACCCAAACAATATTTAGGGCCACAGAAATGTGTCTACTGTCCCTTCAACAACAGTGAGAGTGTTGAAGGAAATAGAATAGAACAATGTAGGTTTTTTTTTTTTTTTTTTGGATGAGAATTCTAATATAGTTCAATATGTCAGACTAGATCAATAAAATAACTGGAAATGTTGTTTCAAGTGCAATCCTGTCGTTTGGTTTAACTCTTTTGTGTGGTAGCTTTCACCATCACATTGATGATAGTAATGCTGTAGTTACAATAATGTTTTGAAGAGAACAGTAGTGTAACTATTCAATCAGCCTGTAAAAAGAAGCAGCAAACCTCATTTTAGTTATACCTTTTGATTTGGAAAACATAGACCAGCGGCATGAAGAATAATGATAAAGGCAGGATTTTTTTGACCCAATCCGCCGTTTGCTTTAATGAGGAAGCCTGTCATTGTCTGGATTGTTACGAATCACTTTGACAGTGAAGATGTTAATGAAAAAAATGGAGGGCAAATTCACTTGCTGCCTCTTCAGTTCCCTCTCTGATGTTTTTTAAGCACGGTCATAATAGCATCCCATTTTCCTGACCTGTATAAGGAATGTGGGCTCAGTTATTTTTTCGTTTTAAAAGTCAGAATTTCCAGCTGGTAACAGCAGCTTTTCTGCCCTTTGAAGTAGAGATAACAGATAATATTAGATTTACAAAAGCCCAGCAACATTTATTAAATTTTAGAAGCCTTACTTCTAAATACACAATATCCTTTAAAAACTTGATCTAAGAGGGATTATGGAAGATAGAGTGCAGTAAGAGGACTGCTGCCTGACATAGTTCAAAAGCAATAGAATGCTCACTATGGAGTGTTTTGTTCTTTAAGTGATTTTCATTGGGCTTTATTAGTCATTTTTAGATATAATGTACAGTTTGAAACCAAGAACAGTGCTAATCTGACAAGATGTATGCATCTGCTAGAATTAATCTGTTAACTTGGGGTATTCACCAAACCAGCATCCCAGCCTCCTATTCTCTGCAAGGTGAGATTTTCCTTTTCCTCTGAAAGAAATGATAAAGAACACCTAAAGGGTCACTGAGGGGAAAAAGGATAGTTTCTTCTGAACAAGCAAACAGACATCCTTACAGGGAAGTTCAAAGACAGTCACTCTTTTCTCATTTATACACATAATTGAGGTTAAAAATGGGTTCAAACAACTTTTCAGAGAGAGGTAAAAACTGAATACACCTGCTGATAACTGTCAGGAATAATGCTTAGGTGGATCATATTCTGCTAAAGAGATTAAGGACTAGCAGTAGTTAGTGATGCACACCTCTGTTATTGTATCCTGTTAGTTTATATGGTAACTGTAGTTAAATATTTTGTGCAATTCTTCAGACTTTCGCGCATATAGCCAGGGTGCAGAAAGGGGCACATAGTCTATCAAAACTACAAGGATGCTGAAAGTCACAGATTTTCTGCTCTTCATTTCTCACTCCTCAGGGCAAGTAACCTGGCTAGATCCTGGATTTCTAGCAAAAACATTGTGTGGCTGAAGCCAAAGCTCTGAGTAGATGAGGAGGGGGTACAGTGGACATTCGGTCCCCACTCTCCCCACGAAGAGGAGACACACAAGGGTGTATGGGCCGCGTTATGTCAGAGAGTCCCTCTAATGCACCTGCATTGGTGCTACCTGGAAAGATGAAGTGGAATATTCCATTTATTTGACATTTAAATATCTTTTTCCAAGTCATAATTTCTTACAATATATGTTAAAATTTTGTCAAAACTAAGTGTGACTAGTTCTGCAATTAATCTGCTTGAGGATCATTAATGGATCATCTCCATTTTTTTTCCTGGCAAAACTTACATTGAAATGTCTGTCAGAATTTAGGATGAAAACTCCACTGTTAATCAAATAAAAGATAATTTGAATGATCATCTCTTCTGAAATAATCAGTAATTAAATCAGGAAGTGATAAACAAGATGGTTATTCTAATGCAAGTGGAATTTTTGTGCAATTTGAAATATTTTCCAGTCAGCTGTGCATTTGTGTAGATACTTAACTATATAGACTGTATCCTGCCTCAGAGCAAAGGAAATACAAGGAAAACAAGTGACAAAGATGAAAAATGAGCACTGTTTTATTTAAAAGCATTTACTAAGACAGGGGTTGCAAGATAATTGACTGATGTAAAATTCCTGGTGAATGTAACTTTCAAAACACTTCAGTTACAGATTAACCAGATGTTTGGTGCGTATATGACATTCCCTAGGTGACCTATTTATGAATATCTGATGCTGATGAAGGCATAGAAAAAGATCTGAATTCAAAAAGTTCAGTTTCCGTGGGCCTTATGCTACATATACCTCTTCAGAGAAATAGCTTTAAATGTAAAATAACAGTTACGTTTTTTTTTTGCCTCATCTCTGTCTTATCAATCAGCAAAGTAAAAATTTCTAATGTTTCACTGCTGCACTCCAAAATCTGCATAAGACAATCGCTAGATATCTATATTTGTGGCTGCTGGCTAGCCCTAGAACTAAGGGGTTATTCTGGGTTACTCTGGGTAAGTGGTTGTTCTGGGTAACTTTTTTTTTTTTTGGAAGAACAACTCATCCCTTCCAGCTCAGCCTTATTTGAATGAAAATTTGAATTCAGCAGTGGGTGCAATGGAATATCTACTACTTTGCCAGACCAGAAGATCAAATTCAGCAAAACAAAAAAAAGATGGAGAGCAATACACTGCAGTCTAGTCACAGTATGTTAATGTTTTATGTACAGAAGACTTTACTCTAAACTCAGATTTCCCTTAGCTATTATCATTTTAGACAAAGGCAGCTAGTTTTGCAGTTACATTACTCTTTAAGTTACATCAGATTTTCAGGATGTCACCTGAACAAAGATTGTGCAGCTGCAGTATCATGTCCATGTCTGAATGACTGAATAATGGTAAGAAAACTGGTTTATTGTTTTTATATGCTATGGGTCAGCATGGGCAAGTGGACATGAAGCTATATTGCTTCCTAATTTCCTGATTGCAATCTTTTTCTTAAAATTAAATATAATGTATTTTATAGGAAAGTTGACATCATTTATATGAATTCCTTAGCTTTTCATAGATGCAAGGGATTGTAACATTCCTGAATGTTTATAACTCCTAGTATTACACTATATGGAAGCTTTAATTAGAACTAAAGTTATGTGAACTTTGAAGTTTTTTAACTTGAGTTTCAAAAAATAAATCAAGTGTGAAGTATGAAGCTATGTGCAATTTTCTTGCATGTCCTACTTTTTTTTTTCAGTACAGTCAACACAGCTGCTCCGTTCTCCACTCTAGAATTACACAAAGACTTTTTTTTTTCCGAAACAGGTGTCCATTTTGTCTTCTAACTAAACAAAGGCTAAAAAAAGAATGCAAAGCAGAATAAAAAGTTTAGCGTTTTCCCTTTTAAATCATTTCTTTAGAAAGCTGTGCTCAGGTTTGTTTTGCACTGTGCTGTGTACCTGCTTCTAACAGTAATGGTCTATGATCCTGAAATAATAGTATGCCACATGAATATTAATCTACACAGGCATCCTATGTATAAGAATTCATAGATATGATATGTTTCCGGAATTGGTCTCTTTATTGTAAACCATATATCACTTTAGAAATATACAGTAAACTAGTAATCAGAGTTATATAGTTTATTCATGAGAAAAAAATGGACATCTGAATTAAAGACCTTTTTGCTACAGATAGTACAATTTTCCTGCATTTATTTTTAGTAATTTGTCGAATCATATATACCATAAAAATGCATTTCCTGTAGTCACCTTTGAACTGTAAGTTACAGCTATTTTATCATGATCTATCGTCTAAATCACTTTTTTTTTTGTTTTGTGTTATTCTTTACTGACTGATTTGATTATCTAAGCCCCTTAAATAGAAGACACACTTACAAATAACTCTGATTTTCAGATAAGAAATTAGGTGGCAAATGAGCTAAAGAGTTACAAAGATTAAAATAAGATTCATTGAAACTTTCTGAATTTTCTGAGGAGAAAATGGATTTTTTTTCATTAACGTCCCCTGTTTTCCAGTTTTGTTCATTTGTTTTCCTTATCCTTTTTCTATATGAAGCATACTGTAGTAGGCCACACATATGGACTTGCCTCCTACTAGCTCATCCTATTCTGTCTGTCCTACTCCTTCATACTACTATTTATACAGATAATGACACTCACAGTATCACACTGCAAAAACTGGTTTCCTCAGTCTTGTACCCTATGCCTTTTTTTCTATCAATTAAATTTCCTGTTCAAAGTACAAATATCAAAAGACAAAATATGAACCACATCTTGGAAACACTTACACCAACGGACTTAAATATGGATTAATTTAATCGTTGTCAGCTAGCATGATTCTTAATGTATTTTTTCCCCATTCAGTCAGATCTTCCGGAAACATTTGGTTAAGATGAAGAAAAGAACATGAGTTGCCTACAGAAAAGTATTTTACATGTGTCATTTTACGTAATGTAAGCATACGCTAAACATCAGCAGAAATTTCCTGAGGTGGAGATTGGCACTGAAATAGTTTCCCAGGAAAATTGAACAGGAAGCCCTAAGAGGTACAAAGCTAGACAAGATAAAATAAAACATTGTGGTAGAAAATACTGGAGTGACAGAAAGTGAGAATATATTTAATAGTCTTTTTCAATCTCTCTGTTGCTTCATGGTTATTTTTTCCTGGCTGAGAAATTTTAAAAGACTTCTTTTTGATAAACAAAATGATTTCGTTCTCTAAAGCTATATGATTTTAGATGATGGGTAACTTTGAGTTAGTGCTCTTGAGGCAGCACTTGAATGATGATAGAACAGAATGGAGCAGCAATTAAATGTGTTTTAAGGATAATTACAAAAAATGTGATTTTAATTTAAAGCACATTGATGCCATCCTGACAAAGTCTTGTAATTTCGAAAAACATTAAACATGCTCTGCTAAACTCATTTATTAGTAATAGCAGACTGAAAACAAACTAAACATATATTACTGTTACCTGTTAAATCTGAGGAGACTAACATTTTGTTCTGTTCGTACAGCACCTTATCTTACTAAGCAAAGTTAGCAGTAATTTTAGGGACTTTTTAAGTTCTCCCAGGAGATTCTTCTCATCCTATGTAAAGTTAAAAGCAGGGAGACAATAACAAAGGCAATTTTATAAATACTCTAGCATTTTTTCTTTAGCTTAGTCTCTATTCAAAAGTTACGCTAATTTAATTAAGCTGATATAAATGTAGTCAAATCTATGCAAAGTCAGACTGTAGACACACCTGAAGCAGCTGAACCCTTTTCCAGACTAAATTAAATCACTGAATTATTTGAAAGTCATTTAAGCAAAGACTTAACTAGTTTATATGCATCTATTATAAAATTATTTTAACTTCTTTAGAATTGAAAAGGTCTGAAATAGAACTTTTTTGGGGGATAGTCTTCATTTCAAGAGAAATACTCTTTCCTGGAATAGGATTTATTCAACAAGCTGGGAAGGAAGAAAAGTGAATTTTCCTGACGTCAGATAACATGAAATGTAATTCCAACATATGGAAGATAGAGTTATTCTGCAAAATAAGATAGATGACAAAAGAAAAAGTGAAAAGGAACCCAGAAGAGAATGCTTCAGGGTAAAAATTAAGAGGAACAAAGAATAATATTATTGCCATCCAAGGGGTTGAGAATGAGAATGGGAGAATGAGAAGGGCTTTTGAAACACAAGTGCTAGAGAAAGTAGGTTCAGCAATACACTGGGAAAATTAAGATAATTATGATTTTAAAAAGTATGTGATAATGATTTTTTTAACCTGTCTAACTAGGAACATAAAAAAGAAACAGGGATGTGAAGAATTAGTCAAACTATTAAAATATATTTTTATTATTGAAGTTGTATTTACTTAATTAGGACAAATTAGTATGTGATCATTGACTTCAATAAACAGTGATTTCCATCAGTGGACGATTAGGCCTACTTGTATATCATTATAACTTTAATAGACTCTATCTTAGTATTTGATGCCTCTTTCTGTGATTTCCTTGTCTAGCTTCAGGATCTGACTTGCCCTGTAATTATGTAAACACAGCTGCCAACAGCCATCCTTCCAGCTGGTCCGATTTGATTACTCCTATACCATGTTTGAGGAATTTTTATACCTATTTAAACTGCATTTATCCTGGACGTCTGTGCATTTTGTAAAATACCAATGATGAAATGAGTGAGGACATTTTAGAAGCTGAAAGTTCAAAAAGGAAAAAAAAAAGTTCTAGTTTTCTTATGGCATCTTTTTGGTTAAAAACTTTGGGAAAGTGGACTTTGGTGTGCAGTTTCTCTTTCATTTATTTGCCTTAGAAAAATGTTTATTGCTAGGTGGTGCTATGCTCTTTCTTTCTTTCTTTCTTTCTTTCTTTCTTTCTTTCTTTCTTTCTTTCTTTCTTTCTTTCTTTCTTTCTTTCTTTCTTTCTTTGTATTTTCTTCCTTTCTTCCTTCTTTCTTTTCTTTTCTTCCTTCCTTTCTTTCTTTTCTTTATTTCTTTCTTTTTCTCTTCCTTCCTTTCCTCCTTCCTTCCTTCCTTTCCTCCTTCCTTCCTTCCTTCCTTCCTTCCTTCCTAGTAGAATTTTCTGACAAAACTGGAGTGGCCTTCTGCCTGAAAATGAAAAGCGAATAGTGTTCTAAGTATCAGATCAATAATTTCCATGCAAGAGAAGTTGCCAACAGTGCATAGCCCCTTCCTGATTTGCCAACCAAAGTTTGTACATTTGATCACTTGTGTAAATATGGTTTTTTATAAGAAAGGGAAGTCAAATGATCACATTAGTCATATGAGAATTAGTGTAGGGCTCCATGCTAGCACTTTCCAACAAATACCTACATCTTTTATCTTTTCCAACACAGTGAAATATGTTGTATTTCTATGAAGTACAAAAGGAATATGATGCTGGAAGGTTAGATATTTCAGGTGTGAAACAAATCTAAAGTGACCAGAATTAGATAATTAAGGAGGGACCTATTATTACCATTTCAGATCAGTGTAGAACTTTTTTGATGCTGACTCATTTTCAGATAGGTATCTCAGATGCATTAATCTTGAGTGCCTATTTTCCTTCATTGACTATTCAGAGGGCCAAGGTTGACTGACTCAGACTTAATAAATATATACCTTAGATATGAGAGGTAATGGAAGAGAAATCCTAGTGCATAAAGTTTGTTTTGCAAGGCTTCTCCACACCCATAAAGATAAACTGTACCTGCTCAGGCACAGGAAAATCAGTACATTTAACTACAGCTAAATTACTCCATACATTTGGGAGGGTGATCCCTCTCCTCCCAGATGACTTGCTGCGAAACACATAATCTTTCCTAAAAAAACAAAAGGCAATGAGCTCAGGAGCCACTCAGCTACTGTAGTCAGACAAACTCTATCCCATCATTGCACCACAAGGAAAGATTTTAAGTAGACAATGGAATTATCACTAAAAAAATCAGAAGGATTTCACTGCAATTACTTGACAAGAAAACTTCTATAAAACAGTGCCATTGAATAAAATGTAAAATATCTCTCTGGCCCCTCTCTGCTGTAATATTATATGCATTGAAATAAGGCAACTTTAACAAGGACAATATGTTACTGTATTAGTGTTATCCTAAATAAGAATGATTACTTAAATTTTTTTTTAGCATATTTTTCAGATAATCTCTGATAATAGTTTTGCTTCACCATCTGTTTAACTAACTCATGATTCTTTGTTAAAAGCAAGAAAAGTAAGCAGATGCAGATGGCATCAGAATCCAGGATATCTACAAAGATTTGCATGAGCAGGACAGACTGTGCATGGATAAGGTTACCACAGAGTGGATTTGCATACCAAATAGCAAAACAAAATAAATAAATAAATAAAAAGAGAGGAAGAGGGGTTACACTATATATGTGGTATAAGCCATGATCACATTATGTTATATTTTTTCATGTGCTATTAGAGCATGTGTATCACATCGAATATTAAATGCTTGTAGGAACAACAGAAAGTACCTGAAGATACCTTTGTTCCCTGGAGTTCGTCATTTGCCATCAGGGGTTGGAAGAACACTGGAAATCTGTTACCCAGCTAGCACGACCAGAAAACAATGTTAATACATTTTGTCCAGGAGGACTTCAGACTTTTACAGATTTATTAAAATTTAATATTGTTATGTGAATGGAAAATATAGTGCTCTAATAAGTAACAGTTAATTAAATAAATATTGCAGTCTATTTCATCATTCCCAATTGCAAAGCTACGTATAGACTGAACACTTTATTTCATTCTAATACTTTATGATCGTTTTTATTGCGCTTTTAATGAAAAAATAATTTGGAGATTTTGATATTCCTGAGAAATATATGTTTCGAGTGCAGTGCAAGAAAAGACCACACATGCCACTGGACCATATTATCCAGAGAAAGGAACAACTGTTTCCATCTAGGAATCAAAATAAAAACAAAAACATCCTCCTCCTCCCCTCAAGAAAATAAATTAACAAATAATTGTAGTCACGTTATTTTGTGTTTTTTCTTTTAGACAGAAAGATTATGTTTTAATAAAATAAATGATGTACTATTTATTTCAAAGATAGTTTCTGTTATGATGTTTTAAAACATTTTCGCTTTGAAAGTTAATAGTTTAGTGTTCCAAACAGCCACAGTGAAATGAAAATAAGGGGTTTTCTGCAGAGACAGATTCTGGCTTGATCTTTCTCTTTTACATGCTCTTTTCTGTCTACAACTCTCCATATTATCCTTTCAGAAAAAGAGAAAGAAAATGTCCCTAGAAAATATAGTCTTAGACCACCAAGATCCCCTGAGATATTCCTTTTGCTGAGGTTTTTAATCTTCCTTCTACTACTGGTCTTGTATTGTGTCTTCTTGACCCAGGAGGATTTATTTTAGCTTTTTCTAGAACACTGCTATACAAGAATAAATAAATAACTCAGCCAGTTTGGTGGCATTTGTTATATCTTACTTGGGCCTTCCCACCGGGAGGGAATGCTCCTTTGGTGTTCGGTGACCTACACCTACAGGATTTCTACCTGTACAGCCAATGGAGTCATCCAAAGTTTGGCTTAATTGCTTGGGCAGATTTCAAGGAGATGTTTTGCATTTTACACAAAATTTTCACTTAACTGATATTTATTTATTCCCTTAGCCTGATTCCAAGTACATTATGAAGTCTTTACTTTCTGGTCCTTTACTTGGCTTTTTTCTTTTCTTTTTTTTTCTTTTTTTTTTTCCTGCTAATTTTTGCACCTACACATCCTTTCCTGAATCTTTTTCACATGGATTCTCTCTTCATACTGAACAGACATAAAACAGTTAAGTTGCTGCTTCTGTAATTGAGTTACTGGGTTCCATCATTGTGTACAGCTAGAAATGTACCAACTGTGTGGAGGCAATTCAATGATATTGATGTGAACTTTGAATGTTTATCAGATCATGGGCACTTGACCCTCTTGTGACACTCCTGCTCTGCTTTTCATCCTTCTTTTCCTCTACAGTGATATAAGCCAGTATTTGAATCAATAGCATCTTTTTAGTTGAACAGAAATGTACAGTTCTGTTTGCTGTATTTTCATGAGAGCACTTTAACGTCTTCATAAAGATGTTGTGGAACAGCTTGCAAAGCTGCTATTTTCATCACAGTTCATAAGACACATGCAAATGAAATATTCACAATGGAGCTTTGCATTTTTCCTGCTTTGACAATCCAAAGTTATACTGCATGGATATCTATAAACACCTCTTATTTGAGCAAAAGCAATTTTTTTTACATAGACTTCCTGATCTATTTTAGCCATTCTTATCTTGGCTGAATTACACTTGAAGTCACCACTAAACACATAAACACCATGACATTCAAAGGTTTAGTTCTTTGGATTTTAGACCTTTCCTATTAATCTCTGATCTGGTAATGTTAAAATTAAAGGGAAATCCTTATTAGTCTTCATTTAATACAGTTCCACTCATTCAGGAGAGCTGCTTAATTTTATACCTGATGATTATTTGGCCCTTGAAATAAAAGATGCAAGAGAAATATTTGATATAAAGGGAGAAAAAAAAAGTCAGACAAGGTTGATGGCTTTCAAGGTACAGTGTGTAATAGTATCTTTTTCTCCCTCTCTCAAAAGATTTAAATGATCTTACCTATCACCAACCATGAAACTGTGGTTTAAATTCTATCTTGGTGGAAATCCCAGCAACAGCAGGTAGCATATGAGAAATGGAGGGAGCAGGCTTTTCATACTGAAAAAAGATTCTGTTCCCATGAGTGCTGTGTTACTGTGCTTGGAACTGATGTCTATATTTTCTTTAAGAGCAGTAGATTGCTGTGCATTCAGCTCTAACTACCAAGGAGAGGAATGAACAGTGAACGATTCTGTTTCCCCATACTCATCATTGTGCTATCATCCTATAGGACACAGTCTGTGTAAGCACAGATGTTGCAACTGTCCCATTCCCAAGGAAGGAATGACTTTCTGTATCTTCTTTTCCCCATTGTCTATTCACAGGAAGGCAGCTCCATTTTTAGCTTTGCCATGATCTCCCGGCCCTAAATGAAGAGGATGTCTGGTGGTAACTGGATCACTGTTTGTTTGCTCTGTACTTAAATTGCATTAATCCCACACTCTGGGGTTTCCAGTGGGCACTAATGGATGTGGGACGAGGAAGAAAAGGTTTGGCTTCTGCTTTTATGGCTTTTATTACTTCCTTTAGAGCAAGGAAATGTGCCACATCTAAAATGGCCATGAGGTAAGGTATTCAGAGAGGCCTAGGACACTTCAAAATTTTCAGAAACTGGTTGACATATTTTCCTCACATACTCAAAATTAAAGTGGTGACAAGACTTGGAGTATGAAAGGAATTTTTCCTCAGGTTAAATTGGCGGGAACCAAGGAAATATTTTTTTCACTGAGCCCTCCACTGTAGCATGAGTTTCCTCTGGACCAGTAGGAATTCTTATTTACCAATTTTTTGCTAGGTCTGTGAGTTAGCACATTGTTCTTTTCTGTTCTATTCCTATGGCACATTACATTTCTTCCTTTTGATCTTTTATTATATGTCCTATATTTGTAAATTAAGGCTGTTAATATTTTTTAGGCAATGGTGTATAGAGACATGCACTACAGAAGTTATTTAGATCCTTTGAAATTAGTCATCAAGAACATTGTTTCCTGTGATTTTTAAGAGCTGGGTGTAACAATTACTATGATCCTGTCCATTCCTACATTCCTACTGCAAAATAACTCCCAACTTCACTGTGGAAAAAAGAGGAAAATTTCAGACCAAAATATCAAATTTGACATAACAATAATAAGGAACTTCAACACTGAACGAAATGTTACAAAAAAAGGTGCTTTTGTATTATCCCAAAATCAGCAGTGGCTGTTTAACTTCGGAAGCCCTCTCATAGCTTCTTTGCCAAAATAAAGACTTAAAACCCTTATAATCATTAAGTGGAATTTGTATTTGCATGAAAAGGTCTAGATGGCTTCACCCAGACATACAAATGACATCAAAGATGTGGGCAGAGAAAGAGCAAGTGATACCCAGCGATAGCTTTTTTGAACCATTATTTGTGGGAATGGGCTTCTAAAGTCTGATAGTTTATTCGCAGGAAAGATAGGAGACATATTTGGCATAAAGCTAATGTGCTCTCCATCTTTCTCCATTTTCTACAGTTTCTAGCATACTTTCTCTGACGGCTACAATATCAGCTAGTAAAATATGTTATTTTCTTTTGTATTCAGAGTAATTTTCATTTTCTATTCTATATTCTTTTTTTTTTTCTTAGATGCTCCATTATAATAAAATTTTTTTTTTTCTTAGATGTTCCATTATAGGCTAAAAGGCTGAAAATAAATTAGTACCAGATTGAGACCACAAAGCAGGAACAGGATTATGTAATAGTACAGCTGAGTTTCACCTTTTCATTGTTACTCATTTATCTGATGTGGCTCTGTTCAAAACACTACAAGTAAGTGGTTTAAATGGCATAGAATCAAGGAAAACAAAAACTATGCCCATGCTTCTCAAAAAGAGGTAAACAAATCTGTACAGTCTGCAATGCATCACTATATTGCAGATATGTTGAGCTAAGCACAAGAAATTTAAAAAGTCCATATATATGCATTGCCATCCCATTCCTCTGCACAGATGTTTTCAGAGAAAGAATACAGAATGACTTAACTGGGAATTCAGCTAACCCCTTGATTCTAATCCAAAGTCTTTAGCAGGTGACTTGCTAGGCCTACTGTGACTTAAATTTCCTTCCACTTAAATCTTTTCCTTTAGTGGGTTGCAGCTGTAGATATGTGATAGAAGAGTTATATTTGAATATGATAGCAGATTGTATCAAGCCAGATGCTTTAGCTAAAGAAATAAGCACTTTATCAGGAAAGTCAAACTTGGGCTGCTTTGTTGCTGTGTATTCACCAATTTCTTTCTCTAATATTGCATGGAGAAAGTACACATTTAAGAAATAAATGTTTTACCGACTTTTTTTGCAACCCCCTAGTGTGGACTCTGCAGGAATCGTATTGTGCTTGAAGGATTAAAAAACTCATCGGTTCCAAAGGAGTGATTGTAACTGAATTATATCTTCTGAGGTCACATTAGATATTATGGCAGATCTGAGTCTATCTCCACACTGAACTCCAGCGAGATATTCATAGAAAATTACTCTGAAGAGATATGTAACTTATTTCAAATTCCTTTCTTCCCTCGAAGGAAACTGATTTTAGCTAAATGTCCAGGAATGAATAGGAAAAGTATAGCTGATCTTCAGAAAGAAAACCAATTAATAGGCAGTAGCAGTCAAATTAATATCTGACTATGGTGTACTGGACAAAGAACTTTTGGGTGTACTTCTTAATGTGCAGGGTGACTCCTGTGCTCTATCCCTAAGAGGCAAAATCTAAACTTCCCAAACCAGTTTACCTGGGATCAGGGTGGTTTGGCACGCTCTCAATTCTCAATAGAATTATTGGGAATGGTAAAAATAGGTAATTGTAGCTTGAGAGAGGATCCTTCAGGTAAGTCTCTGCCTGTCCTCAGTTTCAGCACTATTCTGTCCATGAGCGTTCAAATTCTCTACCTGATCTTCTGGGCCTTTGTTGTGACTGGCCTGGAGCTAGAAGGAAAAAAAAAAGAAAAAAAAAAGAAAAAAAAAGCTCCAAATAACATTTAAGGAATCCTATTAGTAGCACTTCAGGATTTTTAGTTATTTTTTTCCTTTTTCTTTCCTTTTTAGAAATGAGAACAGTGAGAATAGAAACAAGGTTGAAATAACAAATTAGTTCTTTGCTCAGCAGCTCAAGCTCTGATCTGTGATTCTAAGGATAAGGAACTAAAGCAATAGTTTCCTGTGACTTGCACCTAATTATAACAGTGTGTTCAAGTGAGAGGAAATACAAAGTGTGCTGGCTTTGTTCACAGAGGCCCAGCATGAGGCAATACAAAAGAGTGGGAGCTCTGTGATGAATAGTATATATCAGCAACATAAGCACATGACAGCCATTTTCCAATAACTGCATTGTGAAGGAAAGGATATAAACAGAATTGCTGATACAGACAAATGACCAGTTCAGCACATATGGATAGACACCGGTTCTTGTTGGCTGGTTGTGATTTCTATTACTTGTTTGAAGTGGCATGAAAGAGAAGCAGCAAATTCTAAAGCTTGATTTTAAATTGTATCATTTAATGTGTTTATGTGCTGTGGTGGGAAATGGAAATTAAACACATTATAACCCCTCTCAGGAATGGCAATGACAGGACATGAAATTCAAAAGGCGTTAGTAACAATCAGCTATGTGGATTAAAGCTGAAATGACAATTACCTTTCCAAATCTGTGGTTTCAGCCTTTGAGAATGTTTCTGAACTGAATAAGGACCCAGACCCACAGACCGCACACTGCAGCATAAGCCTGGTGGTTCCTTTGAGATCTTTCACAAAGCTCCCATTGACTTCAGAAGCTCAGGATTATG
>NW_010580837.1:0-112485 GCF_000705375.1 Tinamus guttatus | reverse complement strand
TGGAAACTATAGATATTTGCGTGGTTGAACTACACAGAAAAAACAAATAATCTATTTATGTGTGATTTGTCACTGTGTATGTGAGGAAAGTTGCATTTGTATTCTTCCCGTGGTGGAAACTGTATTCTTGCAATGGCTCTCAGGGGCAAATTTTGGGGAACTACATTCTGTCTCACAAAAGACACATTTTTAGTCAGTATTGAATGGACATTCCTGGACAGATCTCTCTCTCTCTTGTTATAGTCCAAGGAGTCTCCTAAAATAGGTGAAGATCTCACTTAAGACCTAGATTTTTCCTGTACTGTTGGTTTACATTTCTTTCCTACTCTTCTTTGTGTCTATCTAGAATTGATAGTATATCAATTTCATCTTATCTTCAAGAAGCAGCTTGTGAAAAAAAAAAGTTTCCAACACATCATAATGTCTGTGTTAAAACAAATTCAATGGTCAAACAATCTTAATTGAGGAACTTCATGTACTGAATACAAAATAAATAACTAGCACGTAATTTTAAAGAAAGACGTAACAGATTGAGATTCCACCAAGATCTGAAGCATGGCCTTAACTTTGAGTATATTTTAAAATGTATTTCTCAATCATGTTTGAAACGATATTTTCTCTGTTAATGGAGTGCACCTATTTGTCAGATGCTTGCACCTTTTAATTGCTCTCCCTAAGATATAATCTACTACATGTATTTTCTAATATATTTTTGACTTCAGTAACCATAGAAGAAATATCAAAAAATAATAAAATAGAAAAAGCCCATGATATATATTGTACATAACGTAGTGCATGTCACGACAGTGTTATCAACTGTTAATTTTTTTTTTTCATACACACACTAAAGTAATGACAGCTGCACAATTGCTGAAAAAATATACACTTCTATTTCCTTAGGGTGAGAACAAGGCACACAGGGCAATGTCCTCACTGACCTTCGACAGTCCCTCTCTATTCAGCCAGGAACAGCAGAGCAGGTCATGTGTTGATCATCAGAGTCTGCTTGCAAGACAAGTCTGTAGTCAAGAAGCAAGTACAAGTTCAGTTCAAAACTATGCAAAAAGAAGCAGAACATGCAAGATAAAACCAGGAAAAAAAATCCAGAAAATGACCTGAATAGACTTGCTCCAATCTGGAGAAAGGAGAAAATAGAGGTGTGAATATGAAGGTTAAGGTGTGCCTTGGGGATAAAATCAGCCATGAATGAAACAGATTGAGGCAGTTGTATTTCTGGGGGAAGATTTTCATTGTCTTTATTTTTAGTAAAAAGGTAAAATTTTCCCTGCTTCTCTTAGTGATGAAAGCTCTTCTATAGTGTCTTTGTCTTAGGATTTCAAAAACTTTAATGAAATAAGCATCTGAGTTTCCCTCCAGGGAAGATAGATGGGTTCCAAGCATTTCTCGTAGTACGTCAGTCTGGCTACCTAATTTCAAACATCATCCTTTTGCAATGGAATTTGGAAACATGACTAATGTAGGATTGAATATCTTTAAAATTCATTACATGAGAGCATAGTTTTTGCTAAGGCAGTTTTCCCATCCTGGCACTTAATGCAAACATAGTGACCCACATACCTTCAAAATGAGACTGACAAAAATTACGTTAACCACTTGATTTAAAATCAACATATGACTTCAAAAGAAAAAAATGACACAAATATTTTTTGTAATAAGGGAGCATTGCTATATTCCATCATTAATATGGTAAATAGTCATATTGTGCACATTTTATCACATGACTACTTTGAAGTCTGACTTCAAAGTAGACAAGTAGAGCTACATGCTTTTGCTGTTAACTCCAGGGTAGAGAGCATTCTGCACTACTGTCTATTCATCTACTGGTATCTTGAGTTATTTATCAGTTCTTTAAAAGCAGAATATCTGTTGCTATTATGCCTCTAATTCACAGGATGCTGATATGTTTATTATTAATAGAAAATGAAAAAAACAAATGAATGTCCAATTATGAATAAATGAGTACGGACAGGAGGGAGGATAATAATAGACCTCCCTACAATTTTTACATTAAGATGATTGCATATGACTATAGCTAGAGCAAGCCCAATGCTGGATTTGGAGATACTTGAGATAAGCTGGTGTTTTGAAAAGTTTTCAGTCTCAGCTGCTATATAAACTGTAAATTGTAAAAAAAAAAAAAAAAAAGTTCAGGAACAGTTTGATTTCTCTCCCTCTCTTCCCTGTTTTATCTCTCATCTTCCACCCCACTCCTCCACTATTCCCTCTCCCTCCCCCACAAAAAAAGAAAAAGAAAGAATGGAAGAGTTGATCTGAACTTCCCTGACAAATATGGACATCTGTGGTTGTTCCTGAGGCCTGAGATATCTCTGAGAGCTTCCTAGAGCTCCATTCATCATCTAATAGGAGCAGAGAGAGCAGTGACCCTAACAGTTTCAGGGTGAGATCCTGCAGCAAGATCCTGGGTGGGGTCTGAGGTGTGATGTCACCACATGTAGTAAAACTGAGGATGTTTAGAAGTCAGGAGTCCATCCTGGTTGAAAACTTAGTCTTCTTGGGTTCCCACTCTGCAAATGCAGCCTGAGAGGGATATATGCCCCAGCCCCTGGCAATTGGCTCAGCGTTTTTGTGTCAGTTCAGTGTTCCCTATCTCAGATCCTTGGCCTGGAAGGATTTCTTGGCTGCAGGAAATCTGCTTGGCAGCCCCGATGCCCTGGAAGTCCAGGATGTCCCAGAAGCCTTTCAGGAGAACTTCTAAAAATCAGGCAGAGTTATATTGGAAACCATCTGGCATTTGGGCGGCAGGTCATCAAGACCGAAATATTAATGCAAAATAAGTTTGGGGTTTGGCCTTGTTTTCCAGTAATATATTTTGTTCCCAGAAAATTCCTGTTCTCTAATAATGGTTGTTCACATATGCTGCTGGTATTAACCTGCTTATGACAAACATATATTAGCCTAGCTTTCTTTTTTGCTTCCAGTAGTTTTTAATTTCTCCTTGTTCCCTCCATCTATGCCATGTATCTAATGGCATCCCTTCGGCATTGTGATTGAGTTCAGCATTTGCTTGAATACAAGAATACAATACTTGATCTACTGATAATGCTAAAGTCTGTGAGCTAAGCTGGAACACGTAGCTCTACCAAAAAACTCCACCCTATGAATCATCCATAGGAATTGCTATAGTTTGCGCCTGAGGATGACCAGCATTTGTGTGTGCTGCATGAGTCATCCTCGTGCTATGATGCCTGGCCCAGAAAGACATATCAGGTTATTTATCAGAGCTACTAGAGTCCTTTATGTTATTTTCATTGAGGTTGTTATTATTAATATTCAATACAAGAAATGCATACAGACAGACTGAAGCAAGGTAGCAATGTAAGATTTGTTCCACACTTGCTACAGGCTTCCATTAGGAGATAAAATAAAGAGGAAAACAAACCCAGAAATTCGCAGCGTATTGCGCTGGTGATCACACACTTATCCCACAGAATTCAATGGGATGAAATGTATCAGGAATCCTGGGCTTGTCTCTCTTCCTCAAAATGAGGCAATTGCACTGCTCTGATAGTACGGTATTGTTTAGCAAGAGATAATCATAAAAGTACTGAACCCCAGTTTAGCTTCTTGAAAAGCTGATATTAGGAAAGGCTCCAAGATGTGTGTGATGAGATGGGTACCTTAGGCCTCTCATCTCAGTTGTTTTTTTTTTTTTTTTTTTTTTTTTTTGGTCTCCAAAATCTATTTAATGCAGAATTTGTCTGTAGAGGAAGAAAAAGGGGTACCTAAAATGATTATATTTGTTTGTGCTTTTAAGGGATAGCTTCGTTTAAGACTTATGCATCAGAATGTTGTATATTAAAAAGGGCTCTGATGTTTTATACAACAAGGAAGTACTATTATGTGAATACATAAGTAGCTCCTTTCTACTTTTATTCTGTGAAAGTAATGCACAGAGTTTTACATGAGGCTTTACTTTGCTTTGAAGCTATCTTTGGTGCAGCGTTAGCAGCCATATTTTAAGGCTGGCCACACCCTGCACTTCGGAATTAAATTGTGCTCAATTTAATTCTCAACCTGCTGAAAACATAGCACACACTAATAATGTAAGCCAACTGCATCTTCCACTTCTTGTGGAAGAAGTATTGCTGTTACCTTCCTCTGTTTCAGCTGGTGCATTAATGTTCATGGGAGAATAAAATGGGCAAAGTATGTGACGGCCAAAAGCAGGATGAGAACTGTCCAGCTGAAAATGGGACAGCTGACATGCACAAAGGTAGAGATGGAAAGCATTGTTATAAAAGTGCAGTGCAGTAATGAAAACAACAGTTAGTCATAGAGCAAATGGTTTTGATCATGCTGTGTCCAAGCTCCACAACATTTCATATACAGTATTTCTCCAGCATTTGACCCAACCATTACAAATTGTTCCTGCTGGTTTTGCAAGAATGATGCAGAGGAAGGGAATAGCTAAAGAAAAGAAGGATATCACTATGTCCTGTAGAAATACTGCAGGACCAGTGTACTGTGTTAGTTAACTAAGTCTTTCTTTGTTTTGAAACCTGCTTATTATGCACTGAGGTTGTAAGCAAAAGATTACTTCTTGTTGCCCACTTTTTCTTAAATCTGCAAAGAAGAGGCTTAGAGTGCATTGGAGCCTTAAGTTATGGCACTTTAATTACAACAGGTATTTACAAAAGAGGATTAGACTGACTCTGTAATAGTTGCATTACTGAGTATCAAAAGTATATGGAAAAAAATATTGCCCAAAGTAAATGTAAGCACTAAGAACAACACCCATAGGCTTGAGGAAAATAGTGAGGTGATGAGTAACATTGACTCTGGTTTCCTTGTAGCTACTTGTTGATGAAAGTGCTCATCTGAAGATACCCATTTCACGGAAAAATGCTCAGCTATCCAGGACTGTTCAGCTGGGCCAACTCCATCCTCTTGGATGGCTTATACTGGAAAAGGGTAATACATCATGGTATTATAAGGTTCTAGAAAGTTGATCTAAATGGCTCAGTCTTTGAAACATGTCTCAGATGACTTCAGGACTTGAAGTGGAATGAAGTCATTTTTGTTTCAGATTATAAGGAGCAGAAAATGCTGCAGTATATTTTGAGAAGCCAGCAATTGTTGAAAACATTTGTGAGAGCACAATCCATAGCGCCTGCAAGTCCCAGTCACTCCATCATACTTCCTCATGATTACAGCATGAGGAACTGGATTCTTATTTAATAATCCTGAAGCTAACTTATCCAAATCACCATGTAAAGAGAAGAAAACAACACTTCTCCAATTAACTCAGAATGAATGCTTTAGTTCCACAGGAAAAGCTGGATCTTCTGTTCTTCCACACTGGGGTATAGGATGCTTGGGAAAGGAGATGCAAAAACAACAGGAAGGGTTCTAACAACAGGAAGGGTGTCTAACTTTTTCAAGTTAGACATTTGTAGGAGGATCTTACCATTTCCATCACCACACATTAGCCTTTCAGTTGCTAACTGAATGTACAATTCACACATTATAGATGCGAAAAGCAAACTTTAAAACATTTCATGAAATATTAAGCTTACTGTGTAGCACAAGAAGGCAGCATGCTCTGTCAATTATGGCCACCTGCTTAATATACGAAACTCTATATGCCCCTCTTATCTTGTATAATTCACTGCAGTTGTGAAGAAAGAAAGTATATTTAATAAGGAACCTGGTGGATTGGCATAGGCTTGATTTCAAGTGCAGAAGAAGATAACAAAACCTGGAAATGCTTCTTCATATTTCAGTATGCGTTATTTAAGAAAAACATCTGATTTTGGAGTATTGAAATTGAAATTGAATTGATTAGTCCATTGAAATTGCATGGGCTAATGGCACTGACATAATTTTAGTATGTAATCTCCCTCAGCTTTTCACCTTACTACAAGTGAGTTATTAACTACTTAGAATGAAAGATCCAGGAACACCCAGTGAGAATGATCATATCAAGTTCAAAATAAAAAAAATAAGTATTTTTTACCTATCATTAAATTGAGCAATTTATTTCCCCAGTTTGTTGATCCCAAAAGTTTATTCAGGTTGGAAAATCGATCAATCAAAGAAAGAAATGTAAAATCAGTGGGATGCTAAGTTCGATCGTACCCTCTGTGACTCAGGAAATCTCAAAGGTGAAGAATGGAGGATGCTTCAGGTGCGCATAGGAAGTGTGACATCGTGTCTGCCCTATTATCTGTTCTCAAGTTTCAAGTATCTGTTCTCAATGGCCATTGTCAGAGACTCTTGGTTAGCTTCTCAGGTGTGTATTATGTTTATCCACCAAAATCTAACTTCTGTTGAGTATAGGAACAAGAGAACCTTAGTGGGTTGGTTCTCATAGCATGGGGCTGGCAAGTAACACTGATTGCCAGGATTTAGTTCTTAAAGATTTAAACTTTTTTATTAGTAGTATAAATCTCTTAGTAATATAAATATAAAATATAATTCACTGAATTTTAACCTAACATAGGCTTAAACAAACAGATGTACTTAGTGAAAATGAAATTTGATGCATTTTTTTATCTGTTATCCTTCAGTATTTTGATTCACAGGGAGTTATTCTGTACCTGGAAGGCTCTGACAGATAATACATGGGAAGCTAACTAAGTGATTTTATTGGCATTAAGTTGTTATTGTATTAGACATAAGGAAAACTCCCATGAGGAGTGGAAATATTTCCTTTCTATATCTACAATAAATTATAGAGGCTACTTTAGCTGTGAAAAACATTACAGAAAATTTAAGTTACTGGTTTTGAGTCGTAAGACAAAGCAGGAAGCATGTAATGGAAGTTGAAGGAATCTATGATTCACAAAACTGAGATGCAAAGGGTTTTGAATTGTTATTTTAAAATATTTCTCCAATATTTTTGTCTTTTTTGTTTCTCCTTCTATTCCCCATAGCAATATATGTGCCTTAGTATATACTGATACAAGTGCCTGGAAAAGAGCTTGTTGGATAACAGGAAGGAGCTGGTTATTTGAGAGGGTACCACATGGAGGGAGAGAAGAGAACATTCTCCAAACTTTATACAGCACAATTTTAGGTCACAGTGACTCTGGCTTGAGTTCACTACAGATCACATTTTTCCCCATTGCAGCATCTTGCCGATCCCAAATGTAGCTCAGGCTACATAAATTGTGAATGTCATTGCACAAGCTTTATGATGGCCTGATTTTCAGAAAGTTTAATCATCAGGTGAATATTTCCGTCTTGTAAAAGTTAATATCTCACCATTTTTCCAGATTCTGTGACAAAAGAAGTCTCACATTTGAGGAGGGTGGAGGTTCCTTGCAAGTATGACTGAAGTAGGCAATGACAGAAAATTACAACTGACATCCAGAGCAGACTTTCCTGATGGAGATATCTGTAGAGCTAGAAGGAATTAGAAACTGCTGCTGCTGATGGTGAACAGTCATGATGACTAGAGTGGCTCCAACTAAATGTGCATTTTGAGACTAGAGTGTTCTCTACATCTACTTGGTATGTAGATGGCTGTTCCTCACAGATGGGACAAAACATCCTCAAGATGCAAGTGTGATAATGTTACGCTAGAAAATTAGTAGCAAATGTTAAGGGAAATTAAAACCTGTGCAGCTTTTTACATTCATTTTTAATGCAATTTTATTTGTCCCAGTACCTTGTTCTTTTTCAGCTTGTTGACCCGTGACACATTTTTCAGCCAACGAGGTTATTCCTGAGCTGGAAACAGATGCTACAACAAGGAGCTATGTAATTTGCATGTCAGAGAGCTGATTACCTTGCAGATGTCAAGAGTTTTTGATACAGCCTGCTGCTCTTTTAGTTTCTCAAGGAAAATGAACACCGCTCGTTTTTAAAACATTGGTTTAGAGTCTCACAGTAAAACATTTTGACTATTATTCAAAGCCACATTTTATCTCATTTTTTAAAAATTTTTCAACAGCATCAGCTCACAAGAAACTACATATCAATAGTTTTCACTAGCAATAAGAAACAGTAAAACATCCATAATGTCTAGTATAGTGGTATTTCAGAATATATTTTGATTTACTATGCAAAAAGTAAATTGTTTCTTTTAATGAATGACACATACTAAAGAGTTTTTATCTTGCACATTATTTCCTGAGCTTTCCTCAGTTTAAAGACACATGGTGCTCTGAGGAACGTAAATAACTTAGAATAGCATGATTTTAAACAAATGAAAATACTGTATAGTTGTGTAGTGGTCTTTCAGATGTCAGTTATATAGTCTCAGTTTATTTTCCACCGTGTCTTTTTTGTTAGCCAACTGCATCAGTAGGAGCCCTTCCTGGATTCCCAACAGACAAGCCGAGACTGAAGGACAATAAAGACTGAGATATCAAGTTCCAGCAGTGCTCTCCCTCATTTATCAGTTTAGCTAAAGATTGAGAAGATCACCAATATTTCTTTCCCATTAAGAGTTTTCAGTTAGGATTCCAGAGATTTTTATATCTCAGATTCATTCCCTGCTATGTGTTATGTTGGATCATCTCCATGACAGCAGAGACAAACACAAATTCTGGGAAGAAATAACTATAAAATAAAAATTATAATATTCTAGTGTGAGTATGGCTTGTATTGGTAACTATGCCAGCATCTGACTGGCATATCAGCTGTCATTCAGTCTTCTTTATGAACCGCTGGCAAATGATTCCTCCAGGTATATTTCAAGATAGATAGGTAGAGAAGAAAAAGGAGAGTGATGGACAAACATAGTTTCTATTTCAGTAAATAGCAGTATCCGAATTGATTTGCCTTCTGTAAAGTTAAAATAAAACAGAACAAATGATTAATATGGCTTTTCAAATTTCAGATATTAGATAACAGGATTTGCACCAATATTAGACTGTGACAAAAGCATAAAAATAAGAACTTAGAAGAAAAAAAGATAATTTAATTAGGTCAAAAATGACTGTAAAAAGACTTAATATACTTTTTAGGATATTGAAAGGTTTATGAAATGTTCAGTTACATTTTACTAGTATGGCAAAAAATATCCGAGTTACTATAGAATAAGGAACAACTTATACACTAAAGTGTTAGCCATACACTTTCCTGTAGTAATCACATGATAAAAATTAAATCAAATATACACCAAGGAAGAATTACAAAGACATGTAAATTTGTTAAGTAGGCTAACATATTCTGTAATAATGGCAGAAAAATAACCATCAACTCCAAAAAAGGCCCAAAGAGTTTTGAATATCACATTTTGAATATTTAAGTCGATGCCAGGTGAGAGTTTGGTTTCTATAAGTACTAAGAGTGTGTTTTTATTTTTCAAAAATCTCAGGAAAAAGACTAGTGATTATGCATGCAAGTATGAATTAGTATCATAAATTTTATCAATTTAATTTATTGTTTTGGTTAAAAACCTTTCCCAGAATTGTCCAGGTGCCACATACCCCTACCTATGCAGCAGAAGAGTTCCATTTCTAAAGCTCTTTCTCCTTTCAGGTTAGGAATTAATATATATATTTCTGCTTGCAAAGGAGAGCGTTACTGATCTATTTATCCTTAAAGTGAAACCTTAGGCTTTCAGTTTGTTAGTGAATATCCTGTTTAATACTCTTGTTATCTCTGACCACTTCCAGAAGACTGAAATCAGGTTGCTTTTGCATAGAGTTCCTTCACTTTCTTAGATTAAGTTGCACAAGAGCACACTGCTTGAAAGACAGAATGGACTAACATTTCTGAGATTTAGACTCGCCTCTCTCCCCCACCCTCACCTCTCTTAAAGTTTCTATTATATTTAAAAGCAGATAAATCTCTCTTTAGGCTTCTTTTCTATTTCTAAATGTAGCATGAGTCTAGAGAATCCATAATAAAATTACGTTTTTGGTGCTATTCCTAGCAAAGGAATATGTTAACATTTACTACTCACTAAAGTATTGATCATCTGCCTGAAGAAATGGCTCAAAGTTCATTTCATTTGAAATGATTCTTCTTTGATCCTTGGTACTGAAGAGGAGATAAAACAGATTTCAACCACTGCTGGAAATGACTGCAAAATACGCTGCATTTCCTGTGTTTCTGTGTTTCTGCACATAACCTGGTAATCTTCTGTCTGTAAGATTATTTAAGGTTGAAAATACCATTTCAGGGAAAGGAGGAATAAAAAGCTGCTCTAAAAAACTATTTATGAATTTGGAAAGATCAGATACATCGTAGGATCCTGCTTTATTTCTATAGTATAAGTCTTTGGAAAGGTTTAATGTGATAACTATAGTATATTTTCGGTAGTTTTTGGCAGGAAGGGGCTGAAGCTGTTCATTTTCTTATTTCTGCTACTAAGAGAGAAAAAAAAATGCTGTTTTTCTCAAATGTTCAGATTGAACTACAAGCACCAATTACTGCCAGTTTGCTACTATGGACAGAATTTGCTTTGTCAAAATTCAGGCCACTGGTAGATCTCTGGAGATTCCTATCTTTATCGGCTATATGGCAAATAAAATTGTCCTTACACGCCTTAGAACTATGAATCAGCTGTGACATTGGGACCTACTCTGGAATCTTTTGAAGTCCATGGAAGTGTTTCCACCTGTTGCAGAGGACTGTTTTAGGCAGCTGCTACTTCAACTTTTGGAAGCTGATGGCACTAATTGTAGTCCATACAGATGCTACAGTCTGACCCTTTTCAAAGAGTTTGGTCAGATGATGCTGTGAGGAGTCTCAACAGGGTTACACCAGCGTTGTACATGTCTGAATTGCTCTGCAGGACACAGTCTTTTTTCTTCGTGTTGTTTTTATTAGTATGTTTTCCAAGAAGAAAAACAATTAACAAAAAAGATAATCAGAGTTCTACGTTTCATCTAATTTAACACATGCAAGCTGATTTTTTATGTTTAGTAAATGTTATTCATTCCTCAACCATACTCAGATCATTTGTTAATCATGACTAGGGGATTTCATTTAGCAGTTTAGATGTGAAGCCTTGAAACATAATGACATGTCAAAATTTAAGGAGGAGATGACCTACATTAATCAAACTCTACTTTTCTAAAAGTAATAAATTAGAACACAGTGTGTAAAATATTGCATTTATGATCTGACAGTGTTGTTTCTACCATCCCTAGAATTTTCTCCATCATTAATTAGTATTTCTCTATCATTTTTTGTCATTCTAGGTAGAACAACTGTAAAGATGCAGCTGCAGTTGAATTTGGTCTCCATACTTATTTTATCCACTTTTTTTTTTTTTCTGAAAGGAATGGACGAAGAAGAAACTGAAATTAAGCCCATCTCATTAAAAATAAATTCTGCTATGAAAAGACTGGTATCTATTGGAAGAACAGAATTGTTGCAAAATATCAAGATATCCTGTTATTGGGAACTCATCAGTGCGATTATATTCTTTCTAAATTGGTTTATCTGGCTTTCTGAATGTAAAACAGGGAACAAAATCTTTAAAATTAATATTAATTTGAGCATTTGTTGATTAAATATATTCAGGAAAAAATAAGGCTATACAATTTTGTTCTAAAAATAAAAAATACATTCAACCAAAATGGTACTTCCATTTTGTGCTTTCCTCTTTAATTTATAATAAGTTATGAGGTTACTTATAAAATACATATATATAAAATATAAGTGCAATGATTTTTTGGGGGTAAAATATATATATTTTGTCACTAGTCAAATGCCCATAGCTTTAATAATGGTTTTCATTTACTGGCTTTCAAGTAAATGCTTGTTGTTGTAATTTTGGTGAATTAACAAGTGTGTTTTCTTGTTCCTTTGTATATTATTCACTACTTTTGATAATTTTTCATTTCCTTATACTTCGGTCATCTGAAATGGTTAGAAACCGTTTCTTACTGAGCAGTAAGAGAATGGCCGATATAGAATTTAAATTATGGAACTTAATTAGCAAAGAATTAAAAAAAGCAAATATAACTGATGCCAGTCAACACAAGTTCAAGCAAATGAATCATGTCAAATTCACTTGATATCTTTTTCGATGAGATTGAAAAATTGGCTGGTAAAGATAATAGTTTAGCATAATATGATTAGACTTCTAATATCACTTCACATGCCCTTCTGATTAAAGAATGTGAACAATATACTATCAACACATTAAATGGATTAAAAACTGTTAATTAAGAGCTCTCAATGTTAAATTGTAAATGGCTAATCACAAGTGAGTAGATATTGCTGAAAAATCTTGCAGAATGTGATTCTTCATCTGTATTAACAATGAGTCAGCATAAAAATATCAGCAGTAAACTCAGTAAGTGACACAAAGCTGGGAGAGTGATAAGGAAACAAAAAGTCACATAGCTAGAAACAAGGCCAGCATGTAATGAAATGGTTCTGGAGAAGCATCCACTCTGAAAAAGATACAAATGTCATGTTAGATATACCTGTCTCCATATACTTAAAAACTCCTAATCTCCGAATTATGTTGGCCACCTGAGAAGACCCTATTTAAAATAGCTTTTGCCCATACTCAGAACTTGAACTGAGCTCAGAAATTGTTTGGAAGCGGGCTAGTTGGCACCAACCAAATGCATCTGAGAAGGTTCTGGTGGGTATGAATGACTGTTAATCTACTAAAATTGCCAGGCTTATTGCAGTAGAAAAATAGGCTAAGATCCTAGTATGTGAAAATCAGAGAACACTAATAGTATCAGTATGTTATGCCCGCTGTTTGTTCTACAGATTCAGGAATAGCATGCCTGGAATGCATGTATGCATTTCAAGAATGATGTTGATAAATTGAAAAGGGTTCAAAGAAAATCTCCAGTAAGAAATAAAGACTTAAAAGCAGTACATACAAAATCAAATAATTTTCTCAATCATTTAGCTTCTTTCTACACTTATGAATTAAGAAGTCCCAAGGAAAAAAAAAAATAGAACATAATAAGAGTCAATTTCGATACAGCAAAATTTCTAAAAACTTCACCTGAGCTCACTAGCATATTTCCAAACAATTCCTGAGACATTTTGGGGGTTAATGTGTCGAGAAGCTTGGAATACTTGCTTGAGCAGCAGTGCTTAGTCATTAAGAAAAGGAGTTTGTCATTTTACTCCACTGCATATTAGCTTTGTCTATCTAATATTCCTAATGGAAGTGTCTTTATAAAGGCCCACAGATGGCTCCAGCAATGAGGAGGAAGAAAAGGAAAACATATAATCTCTAAATGTCAGGAAATAATAAAAGCCAGCTAAACAAACCAAGCAAGATGCTGATAATTGTCACTATTCTGCAGTAAGGTAAAATTCTACCTTTGCAGTAAGATTATAATGCCTTCTTTGTTGTTAGTGTTGATTAAGTTTTACCACCTCAAAAAGAAAGAAAGAAAGAAAGAAAGAAAGAAAGAAAGAAAGAAAGAAAGAAAGAAAGAAAGAAAGAAAGAAAGAAAGAAAGAAAGAAAGAAAGAAAGAAAGAAAAGAAAGAGAAAGGAAAAGAAAGAGAAAGAAAGAAATATCATTGTGATGAGTGCAAAATTACACAAAATGAGTTCCAGTGTTCTACTGACCAGAGTGCTCAACTGCTGGCAGAGCATATAAGAGCGTATATTTCTGTTATTTAGGACCTGATGTTCTTGGGAAAGGGCAATTTATAGACTACTTTTGGACTCGACCTGAAAACTAGAAAATGTAAGTGGTTAACATCTGCCCCTATTCCTTGTCCAGGCAGCATTTGGTAAGTGGTAACTGAATGCTTTGTTACCAATTTACAGCTTATTCAGTGTGACTGAGTCAACTTGAAAAGAGATATAGTAGAAAAATAGCGATTTGCTTTTGTTATGCCAGTAGAGGCTGGTAGAGCAGGCGGTTCTGAGGAATTTTGCTTCCCACAGGTGTTTTGGAGGTTGGTGCAGCTCAAGATCAAGCAGGATGTGATAATCGGGCTCAAAACCCGTAAGAGACGTTCAGAGGTGTTTCATATATTAGCAATGCCTTCCTCTTAAGACATTTAAGGAGCACTCTGCATTTCACTGCAGCAGCGGTACCATCGTCATCATTATCAGATGTGAAATGACTTAACACATTGCAAACGACTGAAAATGATGCACCACAATACAGTCTGAATGCAGAATATTTACAGAGATTGTACACTGAATATTCACTTTAGAAGTGCTTTCTTATTTGTCTTCCTTAAGCCACAAAGAGATCTTCAAATAATTGGTTACTTACCCAGTTGTAATTATCTAAATGATTTAGTTTTATTGCCTTGAGTGTCAACTTAATTGTTATTAGGGATATGAGAAAATATTTTCGTTCCCAAATTGCAAATGGATTATTTAAAATTCTGGTAAAAACAAACAGCTTCTGATAAATCTTTGTTTGCAGTCACTTAGGCAAAAAAGAGAAACCTTCTTTATTCATTGATCCTGGGACTGTAAAAACTCTTTATTAGTCTTACAGGAATTTTCAGTGTTCTTCCATAAAAATGGAATATATTGAAATGCCAGGAAGGCCAGACAAAATGGAATTAAGCATACTAGAGCAATAGATATGCAAGTCTGAATTCTTAAAACCAACTAAGCCTTCTTATACTCGAATGTTGATAGCCAAGTACAATGTGTTTATTTTGGAAACTAATGTGAACCAAACACCACAGTCTCCAAGCATCTCATGAATGATTAAGTAAGTGATGAACATAAGAAAAATCACTGTGGGGTACAGCATAGGGTTGTCAAAGACATGGAGATGTCAAGATTCCAAGAAGCAATACAGACTTGAAAATATTTAGGTCTAAACGTTTTTCAAAATCATGAAGCTCTTCATGTATTTTAGGAGCCTCAGTGTACTTTCCAATCTGAGATGCTCTGTACCTCATTTCCATACCATCATGGTGAGATCAATACACTTCTCCATTCTGGAATGTTGTTATGATCATAAATCCTTTAAGTACCAGAAAGACTGGAAATTTAAAGGGACTGAAAGAAAACAGACCTTGATTGCACACCGTACACTCTTCTGTGAAAATGGATTGAATGACCAAGAAATCTCCCTCCTTTCTTTCACTATAGTCTGTCTCTAGTTTGGTGAAAGGCTCTTCCCAGTCTGTAGAACTGCTGAAATAATTAGTTTATTTATGACTCAAGGAAGAAGACAGAATCTAAACAATGTTTCTGTATTGCAGGTCATCCCCAGAGTTCCCTTCAAGGCCACACTACTATAGGTGGTTCTATTTTAGAGAGCTGTGACAAGGCCACAGCTAAGCTGCTCATTTGTAGGCCTGATGAAAGCTGTGGATACAGAATTCATCTGCTGAACAACTTCTGTTCTTCATCTGGGGCCCCCCTGCCATCTCTCATTAAAGCAGAACAACAACAAGCATCAGCCTTGCATATATGTTGCTAAAACAGCTTTCATTAAAAGATCATTGAAGTCTCAGCACTTGTTCCAAATCCTTTCACATTTGACATGCTTTGAAGGAACAAAAGAAACTTTAAAATATTTTTTGCTTTCTGTACGTGAAAAAATATTATCTTTTTTTTTTAATGATAAATTGATCATCTCCTTCTTGTTGTGACATTATTAACAAGTTGCATTTAATTGAAATTATGTTCCATAGTCACACACTAATTCAAACATATCCCAAGATAGAAATCCTGTCAAAATACGATATATTTTTCATAGTGTAATTCCATTTCTTCATGATACTGTGATTTAAAATAAAAAATACACATATTATTAAAGAATTAATTTTATTTAATATGAAATATTGAAATATAGATTATGTTGTTTCTGATACAGAAAACTCACAAAAGCTATGTTCTTAGTCATATCTTTTTATTTGAATATTTTCTCACTGATGATTTAGAACACAAGAGCTTCCCATTTCTTCAGAAGAGATACAAAGAGACTTAACTCGGCCTTGGAGTAGTATGAATTTGAGTAATGTTTTGTGAGCTTTGCCAGAACTTAATCCATTTAGGGTTTTGGAGTCAAGCCCAAAATACATAAAAATGCACTGTAGATTTGTGACAAACATATACATAATATATTCCCCAATTTATACATCACAAGGCTGATCAGGAACAAAGACCAATTTCTACACATAAATGCCATAAGACAAAGAGAATTAAATCAACATAGTGCAGAAAATACAATACCAAAACACTTTATTTCACGGGAATATTTGCAACTAAAAGGAACAAGAGGAGAATAGCATTGTGTAAGGATGGCAAGACTAGTGAAATATGATTTCTGCTTAAGTTGCTTAGAACATTTTTTTTCAATTAGTCTCATTAAAACTAACAATTTTTTTTTGTTTGTTGATAATAGTAGCGTTAAAAGCTCAGAAAAGACTCATAAAAGCATTGGTAGTGTAACAGCAATTTCAGGTAATCTACTAATTTGTGAGCATTGTGAACATGGCTTTGAGCAGCATTGATTTAATTGCCTTATGCTGTTTATATTTGGACATATATACCACCACCTATGTCTTTTCCATAGTCTTTTCCTTTTAACAAGTCTGGTTCACACCAGACAATTCCAGCATCCAGTGATTACATTTCAACCACTGCACTCCCTCTGCATCTCTTACGGGAATAGCAAACAACATCTAAATTTCTTATTTCATAATAAGAAAAGCAATATGGAAAGACAGAGCAAACCTGAAGAAAGGGAGTCTGAATACAGCGACTTCCTTAGCTCTTCTGTTTCTGAACTGAAATGCAAAATAGTATCTGATCTGGTAAAAAGAAACACATTTACGTTTAATAGTATAGCACCTAGAAAAAGAATGTGTAATTTTTCTTGTGCTCTGTATGTATTGTTTTAGGCATTTTATAAAAGCATTAATTCCAGGACTGAAATTTGTCCACCTCTACATAATTCACAACTACAATGAAGCTAGGGAAATAGTATCTGGAAATTTTTACTGTTAGATAGACCTTAGACTTTAAGTTAGACCTTAGATATTAAGTCGCTCTGAATTTTTCACTGTCCTCTACAGGGCCTGAAGTCTGTTTTCCCATGGGAATAGAGAGGAGGCAAATTCTCAGTGTGATGGACAGACTCGGAAATGTCAGTTCCAAAAGAATAGATCAAGACTGAGTAGTTTCCATGTGGAGATGACAAGTTTCTCAGAGTATTTTTAAGAAAATGTTGAGACTTGTGGTAACTGAGATGGATCTAATTGCTGTGTCACTACTTAAAGCCATGCTGATGGGCCTGGCAGAGAGGGAGAAAGTGAATGATGACTTCCTTCCAGTAGGAGCTGTCTTTGAGTCAGAGCATGTGGAAAAAATACCTTTACAATCTGTGGCCCTGCCAGGAAATAGCTATTGAGGCAAAGTACAAGATGAATCAGTTTTGCATCACGAAAAAAAAAAAAAAATCAGGCTGCAACTGCTGTCATTGACCATTGTTTTAGGGTTTGTCTCACTTGTTAAATAAGCATATTTGCATTCACTATAACTGTATGCATCCCTCATGTTAATTTTCAATTAGCCATTTCAAAATGTCCTCTACTATTTGAGGAGTTGTTCCTCCACTTGGCAAACAAGAAAATGCTATTTATGTCTCTTCTGCTCTTCTGGGAGAGGGAACTTAGGAAAATTAGAAGGGAGCTTCTAATTGCAGTTTTCTTCATTATGAAGTGCTGATAATCCTAATCAAGAGGTAAGGGTTATGTGAACATTCCCTCCTGAAAATTAGATCTGAATTATCTCTGGTTAGGATTGGCAGAAACTTACTTAAGCACCTTACAGAAATTATTATTCAAACCAATTTGAGCACAGTGATTAGCCTAGACACCAAGTAATACTGTCCAGAAGTCCCAACTCACAGGGAACAACTTCTGCTCACTAAATGGTAGGCACCAATGCTGTCTCCTGATATAGCTAGCATCTTTCCAGATGTCCATTTGCAATAAATGGCTTTGCCAGAACCTCCTCTTTTCTGTTTTCGCTAAGCATCTCTTTTAGAAATGTATTTTTCCCTTAAATATGCCAGAGTGCATGCATGGCATTCTTCCAGCTGAGATTCAGTATTATTTTTGGAGTGCATTTCTCAAGAGATTCATCTAGGTTCCCAGGGAAAAAGGCTGTTGCTTTTTATTTTTTTCCTGTGATTTGTTTTCTCTTGAGCATCTTACAGCATTTTCTGAACTTTTTACAATTTTCAGATGCTAAGGCAACTCAAAACACTAATGACAGTATTTAATAAATGTTTTTTAAATTTACACTCCATTCTTAGATATGTGTAAGTGGCACAGAATAACTTTTGGTAGGGAAGTATTTTCTATGCTTTTTCTTTCTCTTCCATCTATCCCCCTACTGAGTGGAGAGAACCTGTCCATAAACTGTTATCGTTTCGCATGCTATCACATGCATAAGTATAGACTTAGTTTTGGTTAGGAAAGTATTGATCTGGTCAAACTTGAACTACTTTCCTTAAGAAAACAAAGAAACCCCAGTAAACATTCATTCAATCATCTATTTATCTCAACATTCAGTGATCAGTTAGATTACTCATCTTGTGCAAACTATGTCATTATTCAAGAACATGATGTTTAGTTCAATTTCTAGTGAAACATGACAGGATGCTTTGTATGTATGGCTATATATGTTTTTGTGAATTTTTCCGAGCCCTGAATTTATGTTATCGTTGATACTGTACCTGATATTCAAGAAAAAATGTTTGCAAAGTTTATAAATGACATCACTAAGGAAATCAAGCAATATTCTTATTAGATAGTGCTTTTCTTGGAAATGCTTTCAGGGTAATACTCAATATCATCCTGTAAGTTTCAGGACAGTACAGTATATGGTCAAGCAGAATTGCTTTTTTCAACATAAAGTTACACATATTCAAAGCTAGAGCATTCAGGGATCTAAATAATATTGGCAGTACTGTTTAGGTGAACTGGGAGCCTATATCTTACTCTCACATGTAAAGTGAGACCAAGCAGATGCCCCTTTTTTACTGCCTACCAATGTTCCATGCTTAGTGTATTTTTCAGAAACTATCATGCAAATTATGGGATAATATTAGCATTTCAATTTCTAGGAGAAAAGTGTTTAAGAAGCTAGTTCAGGTTTTGAATCTCTGTCCAGCTATAGCTTTGTAGTATACACTCGTGCCCATGCAAAAGATAAATGCAAGATATATTTCTTTCTTCTGATTTAGTCATTCAGTTGTGTCTATATCAGCCACAATGAATGTCAGTCCATGTGTTCCTTAGTTATAGCTTATACGTTTATGCAAATAAAACATATTTTGAACTTAGGTCGAAAATACAGACTGATTGTAGATATCTAAATTTTTGACTGAAAATTGCAGGGTCTATATACTTTTGCATCCTTTTGTACAGTCTGGCCTAAATCCTCCTGGAAGGGATTTATTTGGCTCAATCATATATATATATATTTTAAAAGTTCACTCAAATGAAGCTTGAGCAGTGTGTTCTCTGAGAGGTTGCAATTAATTCGTGAAAACAGAGGGCAGAGTAATTTCATCTGAAATCAAGGATAAAACACTATATAAAATTCCCAGGCTTAGTTTATTTTGTTATTATTTCAGTACAAAAGGAACTACAAATTTACAAATGCATAAACAAGATCAGTTACCTTGGAAAAAAATGCTATGCTCAAGATGGATAGAAATGCTCAGATGCTCAGAAAAAGATAAAACAGAAATGAAGGATGAGAGCACCCAAAATACTGAAGTGCCTACCTTTTGGAAAATCAGTGAGAAACACAACATCCCAGATGCATAAAAGAGAATCAAGGTTTAAGAACCAAAGAATTTCAAAAAGAAAATGATTTTTTTCCCTTTAATATCCTCTCAATCCCTCCTTTTCACAAAGTGGCTTATAGAAATCTTAAGATTATTATCTTAAGACCATTGTTTCCTCCTTTATTTCACAGTACCCTGTATTGGTCTGAAATCCACTATTAGTGGCATTTTGAGATGCAACGATCCGTAGCATAAACCATAAGGAGACATGCTATAACCCAACTCCATTTGGAAAAAGAATCCACAAGCAAGTTCTTCCATATTTCAAAACATAAAGTAACCCGATGATGACAAAGGTGGCTATTAAATTAACATTACTATTATTGTTGCATTTGTTATTAATTTGTTACCTTCGACAAGAATGTTAAATTCTTTTCAGGGCAATGAATCTCTACTATTTGCTCATATCAGTTTATGATCAGCTAGAGGAAGCTGAGTATTTATGGATGATAACAGTTCAATATGTACTGCAACTTACTGTGCTTTTGGCCTAGGCCTGACATCCTTTCCTTGGTATTTTTGTCCAAACACAGGCTTCAGAAGCAGATGTGCTACACACAGATCTTTATTACTTTCTCACTTCTATGAGAATTTACTTGTAGGCAAAAGATCAGCCCATGCACTGACATAAACTGGAATAAATTGCATAGTTCATACAAACCAGGTTACACATGGAGAAAGGGTGGATAGGATCAGTGTTTGCTTTCTGGTCGGCTTTCTTAGCAGCGGGAAGAAGGGATATAGAAAAAAATATTCAGAAAAATTGAAATGTTTTGAAATTCAAAGACCAAACTCTTGGGCTTTGATCTAATAACAAGAGTCCCAAAATGCTGCCCTCTTGGGAACTATGGTAAAAGAGTGGAAAGATGTAAAATTATGACAGGCTTATACTCAGTTATCCATTTTGGTATGTTCCACTTACCAGGCGTCCAAAGGCCAGGAAAAATTATTACTGAAAAGTAGATGAGAAACAATATTTCAGTTAAATCGAAAATCATGACTGCCACTAATTATGTCATGAATTGATCTGTTTTATGGTACCTTCGTCAAACATGATAACTCATGTAAATACTTCTTGTCCACAATTTTAGCAAAATTTTCTATGAAAATTATGGAAGTTGAGACCTGGGGTATTTTCATAAAAGAAAGTTGGAATGAGACTTAAATTCAATGGTATTGTATTTGTTTCCTTTGTGTAAACTACTAATGATGTCTTCTAACTACTGTTTACAATATTTGGTTATTATTTGGACGTCATTATGAATTCCTTTGGATTGTCTTGTCCAGCATTTCACAGAAAAGTAATTCCAACAGGTATTAAAGACTGTTAATCTTACTAAAGGTATCTCACGAACTAGATTAGCGAGTGACTGGATTAGCAGTAACTGCTCTAAAACACTGAGGGATTTATAAAAAACAGATTCTAACAACAGGATAATGGCACTCTTGAGGAATCTGATACTGCTACAAACAGAGGTGAGAGAGAACTAAAATCAGGATTATTAGTTTCAGGGTTATGTCAGTGTTTCTCAGGAAGTTTGAATCATGTTATCTAAAATAAGAAGCTCTCTTGAATGATTCCACCAAAGCATTCCACCAAAACCCAAACCTTAATGTCAGAAACAATATGGATGATTCTCTGTTTTGATTTTGCAATTCTCTATAATTCTTTATTTTGGCACAAGTTGGATGTGGAAATACTCAAATACCATTAGAAAGGAACCAAATGCAATCATTCATGCAAAATTCAAAGTCAAAAAGATTTTTCCAGTTAGGCTCTTTTAACATAAACTTTTTAGGAAAAATTAACCAAGTAAGGTCCACACAAAACTACTTGTTACAAACCTCTGAACATGTAAAGTTCATGATTAATTTGTCTTTATTTCTTCTTCTCCCATTAGCACTTGTGGCATAAATTCACTGTGAGAAAGCTTTCACAAAACTCATCATTTTGAGTTTTGGTTAAATTTATTCAATGCAAGTCAGATAGGTAGCTTAATGTACCCTAAACTCCAAGATATAAAGCACATATGCTCAAGTTTTTAAGGAAATACAGGAAAGCTGCCTGAAAAAATATAGGATAAAGATTATATGGAGAGATGCTACTTCATCAGGTAGTTCCACCGTCCAAATGGCACAAAGACCATACTCACTGTGCCAGCCACTTTATCCCTGCAGCCCCTTGGAATGCAAAGTTAATATGGAGAAAGAAAGTTTATACTGATGATTCATTGAATAAGATCTGAAATCCATTATACGATGCAGAAAAAGAATAAAGGGGCTTAATTTTAGTATGTTTCATGTGAAATAAATAAGGCCAAACATAAAGAACATGAAAATATTACTACTCTAAAATGAAGTGATAATATTAATAAAAAGAAATTGGACAGTTCAGTGATAAACAGTGCAGTAGATCACCACTAAAATTAGCATAATTGGCAGCTGGCATGTTCGATTTGTCAGAGTGGTAGGAGGGAAGGCAAACTTGCTTAGGCAGTAGTGGGGTTCAGTTCTTGGTCCCTTAAATATGATTGATGACTCTCTCAAAAATACTGACTGTAGCTAATCACAAATGAAAGCCATTAGAGGTATTTTTTAACTGCTTATAGAAATAGCAGGCCTGCATATTAATTTAGCATGCTCTTTCATTAGTTTTGTGCCATTTGTTTCATTACTCATCTGCTGTTTCACACTAATGTCAATGACACAAAGCTAATTACTGGCTAAATTGTACTTGTGAATTGCACCTCATTACAGGAAAAAACTCCATTGCAATCATTTGTATTTGGAATGGATGGTTACATCAAAGTGGTTGCCTCTAACTACCTCACAAAAAACCCCTTCTATGTGAAGAAGGACACACACAGTGTTAGGGTTAGCTGGTAGGTGGCCTGGGATTTTGAAAGACAGTAAGCAGCCAAAGTCCTTTGCAGTTTTGTTTATAAGAATTTTCTGAATCTATGCTTAATAAGTGATTTATGCAGACTTGCTTTGAAAATCTTCTAATGTAACTCTGTATAGCTATTACCACATATGTGCAAACTTAACAGTCAGAAGCATAAGAAAAGAGGGAAAAAAAAGTATTCTTTTGCCAATGTAGTATAAAGGATGTAAATTACTACATCCGGATGAAAATGTTCAAGTGAGGCCACATTTACTGGGCTAATGAATCTATGGATGTTTCTTTCCTATTCCTCCATGGAGAAGTATTCATTTTGTTTAAATTCCTTTCTGTAGGATAGTATGGCTTAGTTCTCTTTTATCAGACGTTTAAGTCCTACTAAGGTGTGCCGGAGAGATTTGACACATTCAAAGCACAGCAAACTCCCTCTGAAGGAGTCCCTGATCCTTAATGCTAGCTAGAAACTTTGCCTAACATCATATATTTGAAAAAAAGGGATGTAAAATGGGGAAAATAATTTTCCATATAGCAATAAAATAAGTTTTGAAAGTAAAAGTGATGGGAAAGAAATTTAGTTAGAAATAATCAGAATTTTATCCATAACACTGCAAAAATTAACATTCATAAACTAGATATGGAAGTCTTTTATACAAAAATAAGTAACATAAAACCCAGTCTGACATTCCCAACTGAGATTAGAAGCTGAGATGTATGTTACTGTTTAGTGGGAGAAAGAAAATATTATATCATTAATGTTTGTTCTTCACTTTTACTTGCAGTTGATTAGACATTTTCTTAAAAGGGAATAAATAGCTTTTGGTCTCACAAAAAGCATATTCTTTAGTCTTTAGACAGAGATAAAAAATAAGCTATTTTTTTCTAAAGTTCTACGATAGCTATGTTTTAGGTGGCTAATATCAAAAAGGGTCCTGCACTATTCCTGTGTAAAGCAAACTGACATAACAAATCACAATGTCTTGTAAGGAGAAAGCTACTTCATTGTGAAATGCATGGCAGAAAATGACCTGTTGTGAGATACTGAAAGATGTCTAGCAGGCATATTTTTAATCAGCTTGTCGGTGACCTTTGCCCAATGGTACAAGTAGCTCACCGGTAAGCAAATTCAACAGCATGCAGCTGTGCTCAGTGTGAAGTTGCACTGCTTGGTGTGACTGACCTCTTAAAATAATGTGTTATGCCTTTAGGTGTCAGAAATTCAGCTCTTTACCAGGAAGGGCAATTTTTGATTCTTAACATGTTTGTAAAGTTGAAATGTTGTTCCTTAAGTCACTTACTACTTGGGGCTGGGATACTGTTCCTGTTCATTGTAGAAATCTCAGGAGAAAAAAAATAGTAAGAAATCATGCAATTATGAAGATATGAAGATGGATTCAAGAATATATTTATTTTATTTTCCTAAGTTATTTTTGCTTCCCCCTAACTACGATGTGTCATTTTAAAAGGGTATCAGAAATAGCAATTAAGCTCAGGTACTTGTGTGGCGTTAAAGATGGCAACACACTCATATAATTGCATTTCTGTGCTTTTTCACCAAGAGCTCTGAACAGTATATAAATCTGAATAACAAATCAAAGGATCTGTTTGAGGATTTCATAAGATGGTCCCATATATTAATGGCAAGGACTAGAGGAGCTGTTCTTAGGCAGACATCATTTCGGCTTCATTCTTAATATTCTTAATGCTGAAATGTCACAGAGAAAATTGATCTGCAGTTTATCTCCACTTACTTCACTGAAATTCAAAACAGGTGATACATTTGCTCCACTTTCTTGAGACAATGATGTAGCTGATGTATTTTGCCTTGTTTATGACAGAGAGAAGCCTGATGGTATGTGAATGATGAAGTTTAATACGGTTATCAGAAGGTCCTTTAATGACTATAATAACTCCCAAATCCTGAGCTTGTCAAGATAACTGCTTCAGTTTCCTTTGATTATAACTAATGATCATTCCAGAGACAGAAAGGAAGAACTAAAATACAGACAGAGAAAGATGAGTTAGTAGAACAGACTTCAAATGACCTTATACTGCTATAAACAATTACAACCCCCAATCATTTTGTTTGATTAGATGGTTTACACTTGTTCTATTCCTAGGATGTGAGCTACTTTCTAATCATGCCATTAATCATGTTATTTAAATGAACATTAATCTAATATCTCTTCATTATGAAAAATTTTCAGAGAGCAAAATTTGTCTCAGTGATCAGACCAATGACCTTTCTCATTTCTTTGAGTGCAATAATTAAAAATAGATCTTTTCAACAGTCTATACTAAACTTCAGATCTCAACAATGAAGGAGGCAGGGCATTGGGCCTTCTGAAATAAGAAAATGGTGCCTTTTCTCCAGCTTTTGTTATGAAATGAAAGAGCAATATGCATGCCTCACAGAGCCTTTCCAATTCACGTGGACAATTACCATAGTTTTAAGTCATTTTATAGGAATTGCAAAACATAGGAAGTCACTTTGCATCTGTTCTTATGTGTAATGGTTTGCATGTGAAATAATAAAATATTTGGTGAAACCCTTTAATAAGAGGCTGATTGTATTTTAGGGTTTGGTAGAGCTTTGCATTTTGTATGGCTTTGCTTAGCTTTGTTTTGTTTTGACTATCCACAGGAAAAAAAGAATTACCTACAATGGTCTAAGCTACTGATCTTTTTCAACAACTACACATCAAACACTTCAATTTAACTGACATTTAGTAAAAGGATTAATGCTTTCAGAATTTTGGTATAATATGCAAATTGGATTTCACTTTGCTCCAGCACCAACTGTTGCTATGTTTATGCAGCTAAGGAAGGAAAAAAAAATCTTTCTCAATAACACCATGAGTTCTACTTAATTTTGTAGGATTAATTTAAAGTGCAACATCCTGATAAAAAAAAATCATATCATTGGTTTATATAGTTTGTTTTTCTAGGGTAATTTTAAGAAACCTCATACTACAAATCAGGAAATATTAATTTAGGTGAAAACATTTGGATCTATCTTCCACCCTAATCATTCAGAAATCACTTGAAGAGTTTACAATAGTGAAAGAAATGCTAATAAATTATTTACAAATTACTGATTTACTGATGTTAAAACAGCTAACTAAAATCACCTTCTGGTTTTGTCATTAGTCTTGTAGAAGAGGAGGGGTCTTCATGCCTCACTTCTGGAGCAAACAAGCTTACTGGACAAGCAGTGCAAGAAATGGGGAGCTTCATTTTCTGTGCTGGTGGGGTACAGAAGTTATGCTATTTCCATTGGCTTGTTTTGCATAGGAGCAAAAAGTCTCCAACAACAGCTCTTTATTCAAAAGTGTTAAGGGTTTTTTTCTATTATTTTAGCAGTTAATAATCACCTGATTTATTCTGTCTCAAAATTATTTCACTTTTCCAGAAAAAAGCTATTTATTTGACCATAGTAGTAAAAAAAAATAAAGTGGCAAAATGAGAGTAATAAGTGGTCTGACTCCTTTCATCTACACCCCCATCCTCAAGTAGATGTAAGTAAGTGTCACCAAACAAGCATTTGCAACTGGTAAAAGATTGTTCAAGAGTAGAGCCACAGACAGGCGGGTTTAAATGTTTTATTTTTTATTATTTTTCAGTAAGAATTAATGTCTTATCCATCTCTTCTGCCTGCAGGGGTAACTGGAACAATAATATCGCAAACAAGAATAGAAATTCTGATTAACTGAGAAAGGAATCTATTTTTACTAAGATTTTTAACACCATGTTTGGTTTCAGTAGTAATTAATTCCAAAACCTATGAAAGAATACATATTATTTGAATATATGCAGGCATATGCACTTGTACAGGGAAAATATGAATGTGAATATTTATATTTGAACACATTTGGTAAGGAATTGCCTTCAGGCATCATGTCATAACTCACATTTCCTTGTAGCAGCTGCATGTAAGAATATATATATATATATATATATATGGGGTAAGACAATCACATATATAGGGGGTAGAACTGACCACCTTGGACTCCTGACACTTAGATGCAATGCATCCCTTTTCATTTTCCCTGCATGTTCTAAGAATATAAGTAAGATCAAACCTGAGATCAAACCTGACATTCCCTAATAAAACCAAGATGATAACAATTAAAAGTAACTCCTAGGAATCATTTATTAATGGAAAGGGACTGTTTTTTTCCTTTGGAGCCACCTTTCAAAATGGTAACGAAGAGCATGAGAAACTCATTCACTACTCAGGCATGTGCTGTATTTCACCATGATACAATGGAACTAATATAATCTTGTTGAGTCTCTACGCTGACCGTGTGCCGTATATCATGGCTTTAGAGCTCCAAGGATCCAGCATGGGTATGGCAGGGCTGAGCTCACTGTGAGCACTTCCCTCCCTTCCTCCCACCGGCAATGTGAGGATAAATTTAATTCGTGCTTATAAATCAGTTGAACACTGTATTAGCTGGCCATATAGGCGAGATAGATCTTGCAGACAGATTTGTCAGACAGACTTGGATCTACATGAAGGGACTCCCAACATAAAGGGTGCCAGAAAGAAAGCATGTATGAAAAATGTCCTGAAAAGACATGGAAATCTTCTTAGATTCTTGTCTACAAAAGGGAGAACTACAAGCTGATTTAAGGTACAGTATTAACCAACTCAGATATCAGCAATATGCTTTGTGTAACTCAGGCTCGCATGAGGCAGATAGATTGAGAAAACCAAGCACATGAAAATCAGACACAATCTTCTGAGCAGAACAAATAAGCTTTAAATATTTCAAAATCTCTTTATGAAAATGGCATCTTATCAAGTGTGCATTTCTTCTGGAAGCTTCCACTGACCAAGGGCATGAGAACTATTACGTAGCTGCAGGGTATTATAATACGTAGCCATGAGTTTAATTGCTTTTACTGGTATATGCACTTATTTACTGTAATCCCTCTAGCTAAATGACGCTATGTTGATGACTTATACCTCATTTATTCCTGACTTATAACAGATGCCCCTTTCATTTTAAGCCTAAGAGATTTTGAAGGAGTTTACAACACACAACAACAAGAACTATTTCAAGAGAATACTACACTGTTAACCTTCGAAAGATGCAGCTTTGTACCAAAAATGTGTTCTGTCCTATCCTGTCATATGATCTGACACAAGAGGGAGGACTGGTTACAAGGAGACATTGCTTTATTGATTTTCTGCACAAATTCCCTTTACTCTATTGTTAGCTAAGTTTTGTGATTTATGGAAAATATATTTTTTTCCATTGTTCATCTCCAAAATCTGACTCTATAGTTCATGCACTTTTGAACTGACAAAGCAGTTCCATGAAAAACACGTCTGGTTCATAAATCAAAGGTATGTTAAGAACACTGCATCTGACTGAGTTCCATGCACAAAAAATTCCAGGGAAACTCTTGCTGAAAAAAAAAAAAAAAAGAGAGAGAGGGAGTAAACATGAGCACTTATCAAAGAGTAAGATTTTGATCCATGTCTCCACTGTGTCTCTGACTGAAACCAAATCTTGCATATTAACATTGCAACCTTATCATCATTTTAAAAGGATTTATTTTTATTTTATAAGACAATTAACAATGAACAGTAACAAATTTTTGGATTATTCCCAAAAATATTGCAGTGTTCCTGCTCTGCAATGGCACAGACACAAAAAAATGATTTGGAGGTGCTAATATGCAAAAAAGCATGTCAGGAAAAAAAAAAAGCCAATACACACTTGAGCATTTTTTATGCAATTTTCATCTTCACTACTTTTGGAACCATCCACGTGTTGTAATGTTGTAGGAAGGTTAAAGCATATGTTTAACTATGTGTTTTTCTGACATTATGTTACCCTTTCAATAGTTTCTGTTCAGAATAATTCAAGCTCTTATTCTAATATTGTTGCTTAGAAGATTGATTGACATTAACAGTGATTAGGCAAATTTAAAGAAATAATTTAAAGGTAGCAAGCTAATTGGTACTTACTGAATTTATAAATCTTGTGTAACAGAAACGATCCCCGGAATTAAATAAATAGGATTTAGGTGCCTAATTATGTTTCCCATTCCCACCTCTAATGGCTCCTCAGTATATTGTTGAAGCGGAAGTCTGAGACACCATCCTTAGGTATAGCATTGAAAAACTGTTCCTGAGCAGTAAAAGTGAGGTGTGACTTCCCTGACATTTAAGGTGAAGCTCAATATTATGCCAAGCAGACATTTGGTGTTCAACCACCTGAACAGCTCTCTAGATCTATGTATCAGCTATATCTCTATTGATTAACTCGCACAAAAACAACACTTAAGCTTGGATGAGAGGAGAACTGCATGTTTGCATGCATTCAGTCTCTCACAAGCAGAGAGTAGTGTCTACTTAAAATTTAACTCCTGCAGTGCCTATTTTGGACACCCAGTCCCCAGAGCAGATAAGGATATTTGGTTTTCCTGTAAAACAAATCAGTAGATGTTTCTGGCAGGAGTCTAACAAGGCAGGCTGTGGAGTATACTGCTGTCTAGATCTTGCAACAAGGAGCAAGAAGAGGCCTGAAATCCTCCCCAGTCTTGATCTTATGCACAACTGTTTATTCAGTAGCTACAGTCTGGGGTATAAGATGGACTTCTAAAATCCTTCCTTCAGTCACCCCTTGGGAAAGTAACTGTGGTATCCAGTCATACATGTCACATGTAGTTACTACACTTTTTCAGGTGTTGGAAGGTGAAAATGTGAATTTTCTACACAGTTTGAAATAGATTAAAGCTAGTGAGTTTTGGAGCAGTTTTCAAATACTCTTGAAACTCGCCAGGCTAAAAAGGGTGCTGAGTGGTTGTGACCTCATATTAATTTCTGTTTACCAACGCATTTAAAAGTTTTGCAATAAAAGGGGAGGTCATAAAAGGGAGTTCTGTTCTGAGAGTGTAGCACCATTTTCTTTTTCCTTTTGGTTGGCTGTTATGTATTATCTGATAATTTGTATTTTCTGCATGTGTATAATTTCTCCCTTTCTCATAACAGACTTTTCCTTCCCATCCTTGCTGAAAATTTTAAAACTTTTTCTTCCAATACATTCCAATTCATTTGTTCAGACTATCATTGATCTTCCCCATGTCTCTGTTTGAGCCTGGGTAAGTGTTACCTGGTTCAATATTCTTTAGGGTATTACACCTAGCATACCTAAGCAGCAACAGTTATCTGTCTTAAATCACCTGTAATATTGACATCTCTTGTTCTAACTATTTCACTATCATTCAAAATTTGTTTTCCCCTCAGGGAACTCATTTGTGGAGTCAGTATCCTTGTAGAGTCAGGTTGTTGTCTTGCCAGATAATCCAGCATTTCAGCCTGTAAAATAGCATCAGTGTACTACATTATCATGTCATTTGCTTCTTTTCCTTTTTTAAAAAAACCTTTTATTCTTTCAATCTTACAGATTTTTACAGATTCAGCAGTAGCTAGTCTTATACTTTTTACAGTACTCCAGTAATAGTCATCTTGGTGTCTTAAATTTTGTCTTTATTTTTATCTCTTGTCTTTCGGTTGTCTACTACTTTAACTTTTCTGGGTGATCTTTGGTCCAGATTTGCTTCTTTCTCAGTCTACCTCATAAATTATTCGTGATAGATCATCCTTTTCAGGACTGTGAATTCAATACCATCTGTGAATCTACAGTTGCTCACTGCTCCCTTGAATACCCTAATTTCCATTTCATGTCTTAAAGCTAAACTATTAATGCTGTTAGCAGTAAAATGAATATATCTCATAAGACAATGCTACTGTTATCTTGAACAGCCTGCTACAGTCAACCGCTTGTCTGCTCTCATCCTGCTCCTTAATTTGCTGGAGAAATAATCTACCAGCCTGATCTATTTCTCAGGAACAATATATATTTTGAAAACTTATCATCTTCCAGATACTATTGGAAGCCTATTTAAAGCCTATAAAATTTCAGGAAAGTATTCATCTTTGTTCTGTGAACTTCCTCAAGACCTGTTTTATCACAAACAGCTGAGCAGTCTCACTGATCTAAACTTGGTCTGCTCTGCAGCAGGCACTACTCCCATGGATCTTTTTATTTATTCCTGAAATGTCAGTAAATACTTTTTCTGTCACATTTAGTAAGATAACTCTGATTTAGCTGCTGTATTCATTCATATCACAGAATTTGCCCTTGTTTTTAAATCTTTTCGGACAGTTGCTGAGTTGATGGAGCTGCTGCTCTGAGATTTCTCAGGATCTTTTGCTTTCTCAATTTTTTTGTTCAGAACTTTACATCTTTTAACAAATCTGGCATCTGTTCTCTTTTGGCTACATTGAATAGCTTTAGTTACTCTCTAATGTATCAAGACTTATTCTGTTTCTGGTTTTCTCTTTAAAATATAACTTCTTTGTCCTACTTATGCTTCAGACATTCTTTATCATTTCTGACAGTTGTCTTTCTTTGTACAAATATCTAAGTTATTTCTCTGATCGGGTGATAGAGCACTGAGGTCCTGTTTCCTTTGTTTATTTGTCTGAACCTCTCTACTGTTTGATTGTCTAGTTGCTCCTGTCTCTTCTTACTTCCCTTCTTATCTCATAACTCTGTCACATAAAATGCATAAATAGGTTCAGCCTATTGTTCTTGTTCCTTAAGAGTTGCTCCAGTGCTCAGTTGTAGGAGGTTGTCTAGATCTGAAAAATAGAATATTGAAAATAATTACCTATAGAAGATGCATTGCTTAACTTGCCGAGAGCTTGGGATCCTTTCCTGAGCTACCCAAGCTCCTACAAAAAATACAGGGTGTCTGAAAGAAAAACAGAGAGTTCAAGGTTCTATTTTTAGAGATGGGGGCCAGAAATGCGCATGTACTGTTTTACCTCTAACGTTGATAATCAGATGTGGTCAGATACTGACATCTACTTAGCCATTAAAAAGAAATTTGTTGTTGTCTACAGTACTTCAAATTCTTTACTGGAAATTAAATATGAGAGACACGCATAGAAAAGTTAAAAATACAGCTATCATGAATTGAAATCTGAAAGGTTTTTTTTCTGGATATTTATATTTTTTTCTGAACTGTGTGTTCTAGGAAACTCATAACCGATGTAACACCACCTTGGCATACTGTTCCCGGTATGCCAGCAGTTGCCTGTATTTTCCTCAATATGCAAATGTTCTAATTAGTTGCTCTTAATCTATCAGAAAATTATATTAGGAAATTATAATTAGGAAGTCAAAAGTCCACCTCCAAACCAAGGTGACAACCTTGCATGAACTTTTTCAAAGACAAAGGACAACATCAGTCCCTATGCTATAGACCTTTTGACCTGGCTCCAGCTGTAACCACAGCCACAAATCCATCATTCCAACTGTCTTGGATCCAGATTATCTTTCTGTGGTATGCTCAAATCTATGACAAGTCTCTAGGCATGCTTCTGTGTTCCAACAACTAGATGTGGTCAATTTGTAGTCAAATACTCAATCATAACATAGATTAACTGATGTAAAAGAAGGAAATAAAGAAGTTCACCTGAAACACTGTTTTTCAATTTCAGAATTTTTGAACCAAAAGATAATTTTTATACTAGCCTTGTCTGTAACAATTTCTGTGAAGGAAATGAGAGGAAATGAGAGGAAAGGAAAGGAAAGGAAAGGAAAGGAAAGGAAAGGAAAGGAAAGGAAAGGAAAGGAAAGGAAAGGGAAATAAGGGGAAAATAATTGTATGGTATGACAACTGAAGATTATTCTAACGGGTTTTTAGGAATTAATCCATTGTTTGATGTAAAATAGATGTTTATTATTATTTCTGTGCGACTTTATGGGTTGCAATGCAGCTGTCAGATTAGATAAACTGAAGTTGCTGTAAAGACACTAAGAAAAATTATCTGAATCTAGGAAAAAACTAAGTTGCACTGAACACATCAGTTATAATATCAGTGGAAGAGGTATAGACTAAACTGTATGAAAATCCAAGCTGAAAGGTTCTATTTAATGTTTTGGAGAAGCTCCAGAGTCTATACAAAGCTGTGTGCATGCCCTGCTAAGTACACAGCTACCACAGAGCAGTTAAAATGCAATTACTGTATTTCTTATCTGTCCTGATTCTCTGCATGCAGTGAATGCACACGGAACTCGGATACAAGATTTAATCCTTTTCCCAGTAAACCCCATCTCAATTGTCCATTATGCACTTTTTCTAACTTTATGTGAAGACTGTATGAAGTTTTTCTTACCTCTCTTTTTGTGAATTTGAGGGAAGTCCTTTCCCTGGCTTCCAGTTGCATAGAATTAGGCTTTCTAGCTCATGGAATGCACCCGTGAAAGATGATCTAGAAAGTCCTGCCAATTCTCATTTCCATTATGTATCTTTGGAGTTTATAAAACGTACATGATGTTTCAGAACGTTTTCTATCTACTGCATGGCTTATTAGTGTATCTCAAATGTATTTTGCAAAGAAGAGGAAGATCAATAATTTATTTTACATATCAAGAGACTGGGATAAGGACAGTTGAAGTGAATTGTTCAAAGTCACCCTGGGGTTAGTGGCTGGTATAGAGAGAGCATGTAGTTCTGACATCTGAGACCCCAATTCATTTCAATGTGCATCTGGTATCAGACAGACATCAGATAACTTCTTCTTAGGTGGAAGAACTTAGCTGATGTATATGTGAAAATAATCATGAGCACGTCAGATACAAATATACACATATACATATGCTAAGTATGTGGTATATATTATTTTCTGTCTTATAGAAACTACTCTCTGAAAACTTGGAATATTCTTTCTGCCTTATCCTGTACTGCAGTACACTGAAAAGGTCTTGACAGTATTTCATCTCATTCATGTGCTATCATTACTACTGTCAGGAGATTTTGGATAATAAATGCAGTGCTTTACCAACTAAAAACATTTTCTTTTTGCACTGACACAGGCTCGTCAATAAAACCCCACGGCATGTTAACTTCCCATCTCTCAGATGTGGCACACTGACATTTACAATGCAGAGAAAGGTAACAAAGTGTGAAACACATCATAAATCATTTAAAGGGAGTTAAAAAGAGACTTAAAACAAAAGCCTTCAGGAAAGGGAAAAAGAAAAAAAAGTGAAAAAGTGAAATGAGCACCAAAAATTATTTTATAGAAGAATGAAATGATGACCTTTTCACCTATCATCATTCACATTGGTTTGCCTTTCTCAGCCTCTGGAGTCTAGAACAATTCAGTCACTGTGCAGAGCCCTGCATGAGGAATAAACCTTTTATTTTACTATTACCCAGGGCACGATACCCTTGAGAGGAATGGCAAAAACAAGTAAGAGTGGAGTGAAAGGGAAAGCAATAACCACTACTGGTCTAGGGAAATAAAAGCAAGCAGCAAATAGAACATACTTAGGGATAGTCTTCGATTCAAAGTTCACAAGGCAGGCAAGTGCACTTTATTGGAAACTTTTACATTTCCAAACATGTTTTACAATCTTTTCACTCAGCCATTTAAATATGGGCTTTGCAGATGCCTGGAAATGTAGCGAGGGAAAGGGGCACACTTCATCATAGCTTGAAAATGTGAACGTACAAACAGTACTCTTCATGAAGGCACAGAACAGAAGGTTGGATATTTATATGATCCGCTCTAAATCATAATGTTTTACAGTGGAGTTCTGTTTTCAATTAAGTGGAGCAGGGAGGATGATATAGACTTGTAACCAAAATCAGAAGGTGGATGTCTGTGTCAGAACAACCCCTTCCCTCCCAAAACCTGTTTAATGCCACATGACTAAGTGAAAGCATTTTAATGTGAAATACAAATCATAACAATTAACAAATGTGGGCAGCCTTCTAGAACACCTTTCCAGAGACGAATGAAGAAAAAACTGGAACTAAGACAAAGACAATGCGGTGAGGTGACCCCTAACTCAGCAGTCTCTATCCACATGCCAGGTAGTGCTTATTAATAACAATAACATACATTTATGTAAACCCCTTTGTTAGCAAGTACTTTACCAACATTATACATATGCTAGCTCCCCAGATTCTGAAACACTACCTCTGGTCTGAAGTCTACTTTTTCCAAAATACACATTGAAAAAAAAATATAACAGTTCTGTCAGGAAGAAAAGAATAATAATATGCCCAATTAACACTGTAGACAGTATTATAGGTAGACAGATTGAGATTAGTAAACTAGAACTTTAAAATGATTTCACAGTTAAATATTAGGTTTGCTTAGTACATCAAGGCAAAGCAAGAGAGAAAACTATTCCTTGGTGTGAAATAGACTTAATCTGTGACTTCTGTTCAGAACTGAGTTAAGCTACAGGGCTAAGTAACAAAGGTGATGCCTTAAATTTCTGCTTCCTTGATTGTTTCCGCTGCTTTCTGAGGCATCAGCAATTTTCCAGCAAGTTGTCTCCAGATCAAAGGGAATACTCCCACCAGGGCCTTAGACACAAAAGTCGACTAAGAAAAATCAACAGTTTTTAGAATATAATCTTCAAAACAATTTTTCATGAAAACCTGTAATTTAATGCAGAAAGCAATAACAATTAAATTTCAGTCAATTTTTTTTATATTTCTAAAAATTCTCCCAGTTTTCCAGTGTATTGTTTTTTTCTATATTTGTGAAGGAGCTGCACTGCCATTTTTTCTTGCCAGCCTTACAAACTCATGTAGGGTTTGCAGTCTGCTACCACAAACTGGTCATTTGACCAGGGCTATTTTTCATCTTTCTTTCTTCCCCTGGGAGTGCGTTTTGAATTCTGGTCACCACCACGAGATTTATTAGGCTGTATTTGTCCATTCTGGGTCTGACTAATTGTCCTGTGACAATGCAGCCTTTTACAGCAGGGCATCCTGCAGTCCTGTGTAGGGATACCACTACTGTACTGATCCAGAAGGTCAATATGTTGACTCACACAAGAAGCTGCATTAGGCTAATAACCTATTTTAACATTTTTGTAGTGACATTAGGATTTTCTGTGTCTATTTCTTTAGTGAGTTTCAAAGTAGTACTATAAAACAAAGTCTCTTAACCTGGCAAGAGGGCTGAGAAGAAGATGTGATTGGCTTGTTTTATAGACATTTTAAGTTCATTGATGTTCCTAAAGCAGAGGGAAAATGCCAGGAAAGAACCCTATACAAATATGCATGAGGAAAATAAATGATTAATTTGGATCTTGGTGTTCTGCTATTCACAACTGCCTGCCATCCTTTGATGTATTTCTCAGTATGCCTGATCCTGCACTGTCCAGTTACTCTGGCAGAACTCATTGTATTCTATTAATATTGTGTCTGCGTAAAGAGGCTTAGATCTGACTAATAATTATCTATTACATCATAAAATATACCATACAGCTGTCTGTATGGTATACCAGAATAGTAGCAAATGGGCTCTGCAAGCTTACAGTTTCATTTGTTGTAGAGACTTATCATACTGATATACTGAGAGGTCTTTCAGATTTTTTTTTTGATTATTCTTATTTTTCCTTATCAAATATGTCCTGTGCAGATATTCTCAACTTTTCATACAGCTAGAACTGCTAGTAAAAACATAGTGTTTTGTGATATTTTTCCAGTTGTTTAGTGACTATTTTCATTCACAGAAATAATTGGTATGGCTGTGGAGATGCTGAGACTAATACAAATGCTAAATCAGTAAAATAATGATGATTATTCCTAGCGTTCATTATAGCACCTTACTCAGCACTTTAATTTCTGGATGCAAAACAGTTTAGTGCAACTGGAAAGATATGGAATGTCTTTTCATTTTTTTTTTCTCTGGATCATAAATCAAAGACACTATAAAATTACAGCAGTAATAAAAATACTAATAATGCACTATGAATCTCTTTAACCAATTACCCCATTTCCTGCCTAGCTATTAAGCTGCACTCAGAATTTTCAGAGAAAACGCATTTGCATTGTACAGTAAGAGGCAAGTTTAAATGCATTACATGACAGCTAGTGTATTAATGTCACTTGTGATCAGCAATGTGAATTGCCTATCTGAGAAATTCATGGACAATCAGGACAATGAGCTGAATTATTCAGTGGGAAAAGACTTCTGTGTCCTGTAGGACTGCATTAAATTTCATTGATATAGGCTATTACAGTGACTCATACCATAACATTGGTAGATACTGTGGTTTGTGATTGATATTAGTGGGGTGTCAAAAACCTACTGTCTAGGATCGCAGCCTCTCTGAGTTTTTAGAAAATAAATTCTGGATTCAGAAAGGGAGCTGAGCATTTGTTTTGTTTGTTTGTTTATTTAAAAAGGAAAAAATCTCCTTACATAGTTGTATGGAAAAAAAAGTTTATAAAAAAGTAAGTTGTCAGATGGAGCTTCTTTAGTGACATTTTTTCCATATGTAACATTATGTTTATGAATGTGGAGCAGTTCATATTTTTTAGTCTTATTTTTATAGGTCCTTGACTAAAGATTCAGCAGTTGTTCTGTGTGCATACCTGCCTAGATTGCATGGAAATGTTTTAATTTTGTGCTTTCTATGCTAAGTGTTTGAAACTTTATCACCAAATATCAGTAACATGGACACATTTTCTATAATGAACTGTTGTAAAAACACTTCATAAGTGGTAATGAGTGATGTGCAGGAAACCGTTTTTCTCACTTAGAAACTTCTCTTCACACAAATGATTAAAAAAACAGATACCAGGATCATATACATCAGAATGCAGTGTCTGAATGACTCTCTATTGAAGCTCTTTTGAAATATTCAAATTGAAATATTCAAATAGAAAGAGAAAAAGCCTTTCAAGTCTTGCATGTGATTCTCTCTGTGATATAAACCTGAGTCACAAATAAACTGGAAATTCATTCCAAGGAATTTGTATGATGATTTCTATGTAAATATTGATAACTGTTGTTGCTCAGTCAACATTACGAAGACCACTCACTTCAGGACTTGAACTTTGGCTTTCTCACTGCCTGGAGACTAGCGGATTCCTCCCCAGTCCTCTCTAGAGCAGGTGAGCAACAACCACGCTTCACATCTTCTCTGGGGCCCATGTTATGTCCTCAAGACCGTAAGTATGCACACACATAATCACAATCATATTTATATATAGATATGAATATATATATATTTCTGCTTAAAGTGTCTAAAGAAATGTTTGACTTACTGTGCCATGATTGCAGGTATTTAGAAGCATGAAGCTTACTACAGCAGTGTTGGAGCTCAGGACAATATTGAGTCACAGGGAAAATTATCTGAGGGATCCTCAAACACAAATGTATTTCCTGGAGTTCCGAATACTTTTTCAGAAATACAATTGAACCATTTTCCACATTTAGTTAAGATTGTTATAGCTGAGTAGGAAAATACGGTTCTAGGCCAAAGATCTGTCACTACGTGATTGTTGTATGAACTGTCATGAACTGCAAGATTATAAAGAAATTAATGCACCATCCTATCAGAATGACAGAGAAAGTCTTTTGCCATTATTTTGCATTTTTAATATCTTATCAACAAAGGACTTTCCAACAACAAAAAAAAAGAAAATTTTATCAAGATTTTCACTATTTTTTTTCCAACTCTCAGTTCTCATTAATAAAAAATTTTCTTTGAAGACAATGTTAGTTCTGCTGCCTGAAGACTTCATTGGTGGGCTTTAAAAGCTTTTCCATGTGGACTGCATTGTATGTCTTTCTAAGGGTGTGCTCTGGTTGCTCTTTTAATCTCCGTAATGAATCCTCTGCAGGAATCTATGCTTTTATGTGCCTAGAGAGAGTGTATGCTTGCCTGGCAACTGCAAAAAAAGGAGAAGACCTAGTGTACAAGAATAAAGATCTGCAGCACTTTGTGTTTTTGCAGCAGAGAACACAGAGTCCTAGACAAATCTCCAAACACATACAAAACCAAGATATTTCAAGAGAACTCATGACAAGCATACCTGTGGGACTGAGATCACATTTTTTCTCTAGTAATTACAGCAAGCAGAATCAAGAAGACTCTATTTTGGGAAGTGAGCCTAAATGCACGGACCAAGGGACGTGTTGTTCCTAGCAGCTTCTCTAAATATTTTTCTGTTCCTTTATTAAGAGCATGAAATAATTTTTAACTGTGAATGTTCCAAAAATACATTGTTGGCTTTGCAGGATTTTGAACCAGATCTCGCAGAGAATTCTTCTTTATGAGAGTGTAGCATAGATTTCTTTTTACCATTTTATCTTTCAGATATTCTAAGGTTTATGTAAAGCACTTGACTGACTGTTCTTGATAAAAAGTCGTAGATTACTTTATCGGTACATTAGATAATCAAGGCCTCCTCAGTATGAACTTCTCTCTTTTAAATCCTGCTATCTATTATTTTTCATACCTTTTGAAGCTATTCTGTGTGTAGCCAGTCTATGTTACATGCTGTCAACGAAAGTTTTGCTCACTCTTCTACAGAGTTGGGATCTTACTGTAGAGTTAATCGTAGCTGCCACTACTATATAAAATTTCATAGGCCCTGGTGAATTAAGTCTGGTTATTAATTTGCATACTTTTATTAAACATTCATTGGATTTGTCTTCGTTAGTGTCTTACAATATTAGTCACAGAGATAGCCTAATTTGCAAATAACAACAAGGGACTTCTAAGCTTTATGAGGAATTATAAAACTACACCCTGTTGTATATTATAGAAACATAGTTTTTCAATGCAGTTGTGTTGTGACATTTTAGAAGTACGGACTATACAATTATTATTCGAGTATTATCCACAGCTATTTCTTCTACATGAAGGAAGATCTTACATATATACTATTTCTTCTATACTTCTAATTTTGAGAACAGTCCAGGTTCTATTAGTAGCAATCAAAACCGGTGCAAACCATTTCCTTTCACTTCCTTAGAATCAGTCTCTTCTTCCCTCCTTCATATTGATGCACACAAGGTTAAATATTATGTACTGTTTATCACTCAAAAACTAAGGAATTATATAATGTTAAATTTTTCCTTTGATATAAATATTTGTATTATTCCTAAATTTTATTATCTCTTAATCAATTTTCTAATGTCTGATATTGCATTGTCCAATAGAGAAAGAAACAGCTAATAACTCCAAATTCACAACCATATATTCAAAATGAATTTTATGCAACTGTAAATAAAAGTTCAATGAGCTGTTTTATTTGCTCCTCAGCTAGCTGCAAATAAAAAAAATTAACAGACTGAAATATTTCCTAGAAGTTTTCCTGTTTGTGTTACAGAATCCTTCTGATAACCCTAAAGGAAAGCTTTTGTTGTTGCATCTGACGTGTAAAATTAGCTTTTGTTGGTTGCCTTTCCTAAGATGTTGTGAAAGAGCAATAGACAAGGTTTCATCGTCCTGGGAACCAAAAGACTTGGGGATAGAAAACAAGTAGAAGGAGAATCAGCAGGAGACCCTTACAGCAGAGAAGGCCTATAGGCTCCCGGGCTACATTAGGTAGAGCTATGCCAGCAGGTTGAGGGAGATGATCTGTCCCTTCTACTCGACCCTGATGAGGCCACACCTGGACTTTTGTGTTCAGGCTGGTGTCCCCAATGAAGAGTGACATGGACACACAGGAGTAAGTCCATCAAAGGGCCATGATGAAGGTAAGGGATTAGAGCATCTGTCATATGAAGGGAGTCCGAATGAGCTGTTCAGTCTGGAGAAGAGACGGTTCAGGGGCAACCATATTTCTCCTATGGATGCTTACTGGGAGTGTATAGAGAGAATCAGAAATTCTGACTGGATATTTCAAAATTTTATTTCACTCAAAGCATTGTTGTAAAAGGTTGTCCAGAGGGGTTGTGCAGTCTCTATCCTTAAAGATATTAAAAATTTGACAACATCTCCTTAAATTCTATAAGCATTTATCACTTAATGCATTTTAATAGGCTCAGTTATTGGAAAATCAAGTCCCACTTTGTGGTAGTCATTACTCAGCCAGAGTCGTTTCAAATTGACAGCAGCTGAAGTTGCATGATTTCTCACAAGATCTTTGACTTCCTTTGTATCCAAGATCTCACTGTTCTTCATTTCCACCAGTCTTTTTGTATTTTTCATTGCTACCAGTGTTCAGAACAGTGGGCTGAAGTACAAAGTACTTACTTTCTTTTTGCTCATAAAAAAATCTCTCCAAAAGGTAAGAAACCTTGAATTTATTTTAATTACTTCATTTAGTTGCATTTATTTTAAAGTATTTAACCAATTTTATGCCATATAAAGGTAACTCATTTTTTTATCCTTTCAAGTCCTTATAGCTTAGACTTTAGTAATGAGTTTAATTACTTTAGTGAGCATATATATGAAAGCTTATAGATATCAGACACACATACACACATTTATATTAAAGTTATATATGTTTTATAAGTGTGGATAACAATTGTTGCTTTTCTAAGCTGATGTTTTGCACTGTCCATCAGTACAAAACATTATAGTAGACATCATCTTCAGCTTCCTGTATAGTATTTTAGGTCCATCTGTTTTAAGGGATGTTTTTTTTAGATTAAATAATGTTATACAAATAATCATAGGTTTTAAAATTTTTTTTGCAGTAAAAATGCACTATTTCTAGCATTGCGACTGGAGTATTCTAATGTAATCAGGACATTCATTGTGGGCAAATTCTGAAGTTCTCAGAAAAGTATGCAAATCTTGTCATTTTTCACAGCACGTTCCAGCTTACATTCGATTACTTATAGCTCCCATATTATGAACTGGTTGTTTGTTTCATACAGGTTTGTTTACACTGGAGTCCCCCTTTCATCCTCACAATGAGGCAGTTAATATGAGCCATTCAAAATGTACCAGAGTTATAATCTCACACGTCCTTTCCTTACTCTCCAAAATGATGTTATTTGCAGAGCAAATGTTTTCATTTTAGAATTCTGCATCTGAGGATTTGAACACCTTCAGTTCCCAATGAATATTAGGCTATGACAATATTCAGAGATCATTTTCTCTATATCTGTAATTCCAGTATCCATGCATGTTATGAGCTCATTTGGCATAACATGGCCATAAAGTCATTTAGCTTTACAGCTATTTTTGAAAGTCAAGAAGGAGATACAAGAACCAAATGATTCTTCAGCATATGAGGCCAAATAGAAAAGAAGTGAATTAGAATTTGGAGTTCTTGGGAGCTGTTGTGATGCATCGCTACTCCAAATATTCATCTCTCTCTAGTGTTAAAGGGACATTGTGATAAATTGCAGTAAAAGTCTAAGACATGCTGTATACAAAGAGTATGTCATTACTCACCTTCAGATAATTGAGACTTTCATTTGAAGATGGTTGGATTTGTATAACTCATTTGACAGAAAGAAATAGAAATTCGGAGCGCTAGAATCCAATAATGAGTGGTTTTTTTTTTCATTTTTTAAGTGTCTAATTCAGCAACGTACTTGCATGCCTACCCTTAGTTAATTAAATAAACATGCTTCAGAATTTAACATGGAATATATTAGAAATTAAACTGTCACACTGGTGAGCTCTATGTCCACTGAAAGAGGATTAAGAGCTTAGAAACAAAACAGAAGTAGCAGAATTAAGATTTGAACGAACCCTGGGAGGATTTTCAGGCTACCAAATTTCATGGGGTACTTCAGGAAATCATATTTAAAAATATGTATTTCTTCAATTAATGTAAAAAAAGAGTTGGGGGATTTTGTTTGATTTTTTTTTAAAGGATTTAAGGATTACATTGCCCTAAATAATTTATTCTGGAATGCTCCCAAGTGTTCTTTCTGGTATGCCAGATTGGGTCCATTAAGAAGTGATATGTGACCATCTCCAAACGTATTCTGCTTTACTGATGCGCAAACGTTTTATGGAGAGGTAGCTGAATATAAAATAGGCTTATCTTCTCTTTGATGAGATCTCAAGAAAAAAACTGTATACAAAATCAGCTGGGTGTGTGGGATTTTTTTCATAAGCTGTTTCACTCAGATAAGTTTCATTTCTATGGTAAAAGCAGAAAAGAATCAATGAGTGACATATTCTGCCTTATTCTGGTATGTAATTTTCGTTTTTGCTGCTTAAGATTGATATTGTAGAGCAAGCAGTCTACACATCATCAGAAGTCCCATCAGGTGAAAAACACTGATCTCCCTTTTAAAACCTCAAAATAGAAATTAATTAGAGGGTCAAACTCTGGACCGCTTTCAAATTGTTCCCTGCTCCAATGTAATCCCAAGTGCTGGACTTGCTTGTTTCATTCTGTCTTTAAATTTTGGAATTCCAGCCAGTCAGAAGTAATTTCCAGGGGTGACTAGCAATCATGATTTCAATGCCATTTCAGGGTCATGGTCATTTTGAGATGAGGCATTTCCAATGATTGTCGATGTAGACTAGTCCGATATTCCATGAACCTATTGCTATCTGTTACTCTTCTTTTTTTTTTTTTTAATATATTACAAATTTTTATCTAAGACATATTTTTTCCCTAGAATGTATTCTTTGCTTTTAAATTCAGTACATCATCTTTTAGATCTTGTTAGCAGCTCTAATCTCCTTAAATAAAGAAGCACTGTGCTTTTTTAAAATTTGTTTCAAATCATTAACAAGGTTCTCCCAAGTTTCATTTAAAAATTTTGAATAAAGCATTTGATTGAATTGGACACTAGTATTATAAAGACATTGCTTTTGAGGTCTTGTTAAAAAAAAGCTCAGTATTGTAATATTGTAATATTACAGTATCAGTATTGTAATATGTGTATTGTTGCTTTTGAGGTCTTGTTAAAAAAAAGGTCAGTGCCATACACATATTTGTTTGCTACCTTGCCATTGTATTTGTCTTCCAATTCACACTTCAACATGATCAATCTTTAGATCACAGAAGACTCAGATATGTGGACTCAATTAGGATATACATAGTAGCTCAGTCTTGAAGAACATGCAAAGTAATTAAGAGTCAGAACTCAGCCTTCAAGGAGTCCACATTGTACACAAGGACCTGCGTCTGTAGCCAATACTTGGTTCTTATTCTATAGAACAGCACAGAAGGGGGACTAAGAGGAACCTTGAATCAGCGCTGGGTTCCTATGATGACCCGGGGATATTCTATTTTGACCGGGAAAAGCTGTAAGTGCAAATTCTTATTTATTCCCATTTGCCACATCCAGGCAAATTATCATGTCATTTAATATAATCACATATTATCATGTCATTTTTTCATGCTCAGCTCACGATTGTAAGATATTTTTCTCTCTCTCTCTCTTCCTCTCTCTCTCTCCCTACCTCTAGTTCATTTGCTGTCTCTGTCTCTGTCCTTATCTTTGTTTATCTATCTATCTATCTATCTCCGTATCTGCATCTGCATCTGCACACACACGTATATATGTTCACATATACCTACATACATATACAGACATATATAGGTTTTTGTTCTCATGCACTGTAATCCCATAGAAATTTTGAAGAGCTAAACACAATTCTTTCTATCTACATTCAGAGCTGTGATTTTTTCCCCCAAGAAAATGATTTTCTGTGATTGATGAGAACTTCTGATCAGCACTGAGCCCTAATTAGCATGTGCTATCTGAAATTTATTGACAAAATGGATTTAAGAAGTCTAAAAACTCTTGTATGAAGCATCTCTGATTTGGCACTTTTTTTGACAAAACTAAAAAGAGGTATCCAAAGATGCTGCTGTTGGGCTGAAAACTTTGATATATGCTGGTAGCCTTTCTACTTTTACTCTTCTACCACCAATGAAACTTTCAAGAATAGCAGTGTTAAGAATGCTGATTTTATTATGCAGCTGTGAGCGTAGGGGAGGTTTGAGTTCTTATCTGTGAAATTTGGTAGGTTGGTGTAACTGAGATGTCATTTTCTGATATCTAGATACCTCATTTTTCAGACTGATATCTCATTTTCAGTTCCGATGATATATAAGCTGAAAACATCCATGTTGTAGCTGAGTGTCCAGTGACAAAGAAAACTTATGCCTTTTGTCCAATTGTCCAAGAATACATTTCAAGAGACTTGCAGAGCCTTAACTGACCTAAAAAGGTAATTTCCAGTTTATTCTAATCTCTTGATCATTTTCCTCATTTTGGATGCTGAAAAACTAGAAGTGTTATTAAACACTAAAATAAATAAATAAATAAATAAATAAATAAAAAAGGAATGAGAAATTCACAAAACATTGGTTACAAATAAAGGGCAAATCAGTTAAAACATGATGTTACTCTAGATAAGTAAGAAGAAAACCCATCAATACTTTTATTCAAAGCAAATCAAATAACTAGTAGATATAAAATTATTTGAATTTTTCTTCTCAATAACCAATGTCATTCTATCATGTATAAGAACACTAGTATAGGACATTTAGAACAAATGACGAAATGACAGTTAGTGCCACTTAACATAAAATTCAATTGCAACTGATACAAAGTGTGAAATTTCCATTGAAAATCAGTTAATATCACTGTTTTCTTGGACAGAATGCAATTTCAGCATGTCAACAGAATAATATGTCATTGAAGAAAATGAGATTTTGGGACTCATTGTACTGGTCATATCTTCAGCTAAAATGAGAGTGTTTCAATAGAGCAATTTTAATATAAATAAAAGAATAAATTCAAAGGGACACAGATAATAAATATGCCCTAGCATCTTATTTACCTAAATATTGAATGATTTTTAAGGATGTCAGTGGGCTACTAACTCAGGCAATTTTTCTCAGAGTAGTTTGTTAAATGTGTTCTTTCCATATATACAAGCAAACAGTCTATCCTAGGATGACAGACTTTATATTTTTCCCACTTACTCCACCATAACTGAATTGAAATTTTGCATGCGTTGTCTTTTAACAGACTGTATTGCTTTCTGTTTGAAATTTTGAAGCAAACTTGAAAGATATGGAAGTTAATAGTGCCATAATTTTGTTTTACTTTTTTGTTTGTTTGTTTTTATTTGGTTTAGTCTCATCACTGAACAAATCTAAAGACTGCAATGACAAGATTTCCATTTACTTCAATGAGCTCAGAACCATGGAAGTTCAGATTCGAAACAGCTACTGTGTTCTGCTATGTTTACCGCAATGAAAATATTTCACCTGCTTCTGTTTTGACCTGAGTAAGGATCTTCACTAATTCTATTACTTCACATAATTGCATGCTTTTCAATATTTTATATACAGCACAAGAGGCATGGGAGATTTTGAAAGGCAATTAAAAGCAAGAAGATGTGAAGTTCTTGGTTGTGTTTGCTTTTAAGAAGCTTGGATAGTTTTCCATGTTTAGATATAGACTCTTCCATGAAAAAAAAATCGAAAGTTTCATTTGAGGACTAGGAAAATCTCTTTTCCTTTGGCACCTCTTATTATAAATTGTGCTTGCCTGAATAACATTCTGTGAGGTTCAGAGACACATAGCTGCTTTCAAATGTCTCTATGCCAGTTACAAATTAGAGGGGCCAGAACAGCTCAACCATTTAGCTCTCACTAGTAAGAAGCAATTCCATTAAATGAATGATTTTCACTGTACATACAGTTGTAGCAGAATCCTATAATTTAGTCTTTTTTCTGAGTACATGACTCAACTGGCAAAATGACCAGACTTGCTTTTTGACATAATTTATAACATCTTTGTTGATATATAAAGTCATATCTGATGAAGATTTATGTAAATCATCATTATCTTTGTCATCTTTTGGGTATGAATATTTAGAGATTGCTTCTATCAGCAAGTTACTGTAGTGAGGCTTAGGGGGATTATCAAAGGTTAGATGATCTGTACAGTGTGATTTCTATTTAAATTTTGCTTTGGTTTCTAATATGAGAAGATCAAGGATTGGAATATTTGTCTAAGACAACTCACTTCTCTAACTGCCTGTGTTGAAGGCCAGGATAGATGCTTGTCTATCTTCTTTCTCTTTGTTGAAAAATATAATACTTACCTTTGGCAAACATTAAGATTTAGTATCAGATGTGAGCTGCAGGCACCTCCTGTCTTCTGGGGTTCATATTCACCAGAGATAGATGCAGCAATATGCCCCTGTTTTGCCTCTTAGTATAATTGTTTGTCTTCTTGTTGGACTACGTTCACCAGAAGGTGATTTCTAATGTGGCAGCTACTGTAACTAAACCTCTTTGTATTTGGCTGGAGATTAATAATAGTAATTTTCCTTTGTCCATATAGTGGGCTGATGTCCTCACAAGAGGTGATTGTCAAGGCATGAGGTGATTATGAAACTATCCTCTTTATATTTGAGTTGATATTTTATCCTTTTATCAGCAAGACATTCTTAATGAGCAATTCCCTCATCCATGAGCAATTTGACTGATTTCAGTGGAAGGAGTGGGGCAGAAAGATGCTAATATTACCTAATATTTACAAGTTGTAAATTTCCTATGGTGTTCTATAGTCTGGATATGTCAGGTTACTTTGCCATTGAAATGCAGCCACCATCATCATGGAAATCCCCATGAAAGCTAACAGCATCATTTTGAAAAGAACTCTTGAATACCTGGAGTGTTAAATCTCTCTCTTTGGCATGTAGCAGACAAACACTGCAGAAAGGAAAAATGTAACGATGTGACCTATTTTGAAGAGAATAAAAATCAGAGGCTTTCTTGCAAAATATCTTTTTTTTTCTTTTTCTTTTTCTTTTTTTTTTCCCCGTGCCAAGTTAATGTACAAAACCACTGGTAGAAATCTATCACTGTGCATGAAAACTGTAATTAAGTGGTGTCTTCTCACTCTCTTCTTTTAAGTGGCTGCAGAGTGTGAATCTTTGTTACTTTTATTGCCACTCGTACATTTTCTATACTGCATGTTGTGACTGGAAGGCTTTCCAGGGAAAAGGAAAGGACACTTTTAGTCAGAGCACTTCCGCTATGACTTCTGTGTATAATGGGACTGGAGGATATTGTATTGCTGTAAATGAAAGTTTATAGTGGAAGGCTCATAATGTGCATCTTGTAAAAGTTAGAACCTTTCATGGTAGAAAGGAACTCACAGAATGATGACAGAAAAATAGCTGTGAGTGGATATGAGAAATGTAGGTAAAAAATAAAGTAAGAAAATAGGAAACAAATGTATAAATTTGTCATTTAATATTTAAAATATGTAAAGCTATTTTGTATTGTAAATGCTTTTCTTATTTACAATGCAGATAGATAGACATATCTGGGGTATGGCTTGGATACAGAGAGCAAAGTTTCCTAATGATTTACAAATCCATTGTTAGGATGGAAATCCTTAGTGTTGCAAGCAGGCCAGAAAACTTTCCTTTTTCTTTTTCTTTTTTTTTTCTTTTTCTTTTTTTCTTTTGGCAAGATTAGTGGACATGTCAGAGAAGGAAGGAATGTATTAGCAAAGAAAGGGAGGGGTGTGGTGGAGCAGAGTTCAAATCCAGTTATTCTTTATTAGCACAATGACCATTAAAGAAATTCTTTCCTATAAATATACTAACTTAACCCCTCAGAAATGGTATGCCAGTCACACAGCTGAGAACATCTAGCCAGCTATGCTAAATCACAGCAGGGTTAAGCAACTTTATACAGCTGTGTCAATTTTCATTATACTACAGAAGGCTGAAGCTGCCATTACCACAGTTAAAACATTGACTATAAAATTAGCAAACTTGTTGCTTATTCATTTTCTCATATTTAATGCAAGAAACTTGACTTTAAGATTTTGCTTAAAAAAAAATAGCTCTTCTGAATGACTCTCTCAACTCTTCTTAATTTAATTGACTCTTTGCTCTCAAGTTTGCCACAAACACTGATTTACATTAGGAATCTAGTGTAGGAGGATGCTTTTGCTGGATTATCTCAAAGTTGAAAAACAACATTCCAACAGAATTTATGGACCCCAAAAGAATAGGTTTTTTTTTTAATATATATATATATATATATATTTGAAGGGCAGTACTTCTGTCGATCCAATGTGAGAGAATATTCAGTGACCAGTGGGAAGTAAATGCAATATTCTGCTAAATTTTTCTCTTCCAACATTTTTCTCTGTCTATCCCATCCTTTGTAAAAAGTCTTCTGATGCCCCACTTAGGCACTGGTACATCTGTTATTTTTAAAGGGAGTTTAAATCTGACAAATTAATTCAGTAGAACAAAAGCTATCAAGATCTTTCTCATGAAAACAAAGAGTAAAGGTAGATGGAAACAAATGTGAGAGCTGGTGGGTGTTGCATAATCTGAAGATCAGAGATGATGCAGGGACACATCATTATCAACAACAAAGATCCGCCTACCCTGTGGGATGAGATCCAAGCACCTCTGATCGTTGCTCTGGCTGCTCAGCAGATATATACTGTGCTTCACCTTATGTACGAAAACTTGAGGTCAGGGATTTATTCTGGTTTTAACTCAATTTAGATAAACTAGTTCATAATTTAGAAATCTGCAATGGGAAAGATTTGGGTGAAGAGAAACACTTTTCCCAAATGGTTTCAGAGTTCCCTTACTTTCATGCTATTCTATTACTAAATCTGACCATATGTAAGCTGTGCGTATAACCAGACAACCCAGCTCTTCTTTACATCTTTGCAGAAACCTCTTCCATCCATTCTTTGTAGCCTGGTCATCCATGACCTTGTACAACCAACGGAAGCCCTGTCACTCCCTGTCTTCTTTTTTCCCTCTCCTCTGCATTTGTGAGGGTGTGACATTTTCTCTTCCCTGCAGCAAAAGGAAGATCTTTCTCATACTGCTCCCAAGTGCTGCCCTTGGTACAGGACATAACACTCAGGTCCTTTGCGGTTAATAACTAAGCCTGAGGAGGAACCAGAGCTTGTCCACCTGTGATTTCGCATCATTCTGACAAGTGCTTGATAGCTTTTTATTTGTGGCCTTCCTTGCCTACTGTCACTAAACCCTTGTAAACACATTTTAGTCCAGTGTTTGCTAATATCTTCACATCATCTTCTGGAGAGAATGTTGTGCCGGAATCCAAGCCAAGGGAGAGATTGCAGCTGAGATGAGTTGATGATGTTTTGGCTGCTTTTCAAGAAAGCACAGATGCTCTAAACACCTTCTTAAATACTTAAATATCCTTCCATTAAAATTTATAAAGGAAGTTGAAGAAGAAAGCCTAATGTATTTTTCTAAATAGGTACGGCTCTATGTTCCTTATGGCAAGCTCCTAATACATTCTGATTCGCAGTTTCAGAGATCAATATCTTCACTAAACACTAAAATTTGTACCCTGATTGACAAATTAAATGATCAAGAAACATCTGAACAATCAAAAAAGGCCCAAAACAGTTCTCTTAATAACAGGTGTTCAGAATAAAAAAAACTTAATAGAAACATAATCTTTTTCATGAAATAAAGAGAGCCTCATGTTTGCATGCTTTTATGTTTTATATCTGACAGGTGAAGCAACAGTCTTTACTTTGCAATGGTGAATGTAACAGATTTTTTTTATTATTTTAAGGAAAACCCTACTAGCTTTTATTTTTAAAACAAAGATAGAAGGCTGATAAAATCAATCTTATAGGATAAAGTCTTAAAGAACCACAGAAACCATCCATCTTCAATTGCTTGTTTGGTAATCATGAAGTAAGAGTCTGTCTTTCATTTTAGATGGAAATGGAATTGCAATTAGAAAAGATGCTTTAATTATTTGTTGCTATACTTAAACTAAACACGGGAAAACTAGCACCAGTAAAATAAGGCCTGACCCCAAATTCACCTTAAAGTCAAACCGAACCTGAATCAGTTAGTCCCTGGTTTTCTGCAACTTGAGAATCCACAATGAATTACAGAAAGAAAAAGCAATTCTCTCTGTATTTCTCAACAAACTTGAGTCTTGAAAATTTTTTTGAGAATATCTGCTTTGGTGAGGTTTCCAGCTAGAACTGCAAGAGATATTAAGCAAAAATATTAACATTCTGGATTTCACCTAACTGTGCAGATCTTCCCTGCCTGATAGGAAGTTATCTACTTGCACTTTTCAAGGCACTGTCACTGCCCTCTCCTTCCAGCCTGAAGATCACCTGGCCTCCGCATCATGCAAGAGGAACTAGCACAGGTCTGTACATATCTAACTTAATCACATCTGTTTAGGGTATTTCTGTTAAAACATTCCCACTTTCTCCTCCTCTCTTTTTCTAGTCAGAAAAATATAGATTTCTTTAACTTAATCATTGCATGGTCTCCTTGTAACTTCATCACATTCTCCCATGCATCCTGGCCCAGACTCAACAAGAAGGATATTGAAGGGAATTTCTCTATTCACAATTTGAAAATTTTCAAGGAAAGCCAAGTGTACTAGATGCTAGGATAGGTTTCAAAGAACACCGTAGCCGGCTATGCTTTCCGAACAAAGTAGCTACAGTTGGATTTGCATGTGGAGCTATGAGATGTGCTCCGATTTGACATCTCTCTAACTAGTTTGCGGGTCCCAATGCAGCTAATGAATCTTCGGATCATACCTTCTAACTCACTGAAATAAGCCAACAGGGAAACTCTAGATTCTGTCTTTGAACCTACAGCACTCTTAAGCTTATCTTAGTGTGTGCCAAGAGGCTGGTTTTAGCAAAGCTACATCTCAGGCTTAGCGTGCATACCTGCACACAAAGTTGTAGCAAAGCATTTTGGCCGTTAGCGTACGTTGGCGCCTAACACTTCCTGCCTAGTTACATGCTTTCTTTCTTTGTAATTCCCCAAGGAGTTCTGCTGTCATCCTCTCCTCTGAGGAATGAATAACATTCATAAATAAATCTATCTGCACTGCAGCTGCTGGTCTGTGTTGGAACTCAGGCAATGACCAGTGTGGAACAGGAACGATATACATGGCATGTGACAGCAAGGGGAAATGGCAGCTCTGAGTCATTCAAAAGCCCATTTCCCTTTTTGTAGGGGCTCCTTCTGTTAACAAAATGCCTTGTCAACACCTGTGAAAGAGTGGGAACCACTAAATGGGTGTCTGGGCAGCCCTTTTTCCTGTCCCAGCTTAGAAAACACTACAGCTCTCTCTTAGTTTTAGCCTATGTCCTGGCTCTACGTCCGAGTAGAGAAACAGACATGCAGTTAAGTTTAGTTATCTTCCTAGTTATTCTTGTTAACAGCCCTGGCTGGTCAGCAGAGGGGTGTTTGACATTACACTAGCTTTGTTTAACAAACTGAATGCAAGTCTTGCCATGCTCGTTCATACTAATGTTTTTCCTAGCTAATTCTTCTTCATTTCTTCTTCTTCTTTCAAAGTCAAACCAGACTTTCAAAGGTCTGCTGCCATGGCTTACTGGTGAATATGTCTTTAGCTTTTAGTCTTTCTAAAAACCTTTCAGCACCGAACACTCCAGTTTAATTTATGTTTTGTGTTCTGGGGGATGTGCTGTTTTTCCCATTTATTGTTTAACAATTTTCTTTCTTTTACTTAGTTTGGTCTTCCTTCAGCACCAAGGTATAGCTGTTTAAGATGCAAACCTGGTGGTTTTCAGAGCTAGAGTCAGTCTTAGACATGTTCATATAAAATGACGCAGCAAAAGTGGAACTGTTAAGACTGCTTGAACAGTAATATTGTATGTTGTTACAAATTCTAATGGCTACCAGCTCCATCAGTTATGGCTGAGCACAGAGGAAACCCAGCTGCTTGGGGGTATGAGCAGCAAGGGAAGTCTTGGTCGAGCAGTTTAACTCAAGTAATCTTTTTCTTTTATGCTAGTTTCTTACTTATTTTCTGGCAGGCATCATCACTCCTGGGAAAACATTCCCAGTAAGATAAATAAAAGTAAGATCACTTTCAAGTAGCCTTTGATTGCTAATGTTTTCCCAGCTTTCAAACAGTCCTACTTCCATACCTGTTATTCTTAGGCACTTTGGTCCAACTCCATGATTTGTGGCAAATATGTTTAGTGTTGTCCTTCGTTGAAGGAAATAGTTTTAAAATACAACATCCTTTTTTCAGTTGTCACTAAAACCTATGCAGAATGAAAGCAACAGGAAAGAGGTGGCATCAGAATTATTCAATCATGTCACTTTTTTTAAATATGGAGAAATACATGAATGATTGCTGCTTCTGAAAAAAAAAGTTCTTAAAATCTGAGACAGAATGCTGAAACTGTTTATGCTAGTAATATTCTAAGTAAAAATTTAACTAGGCATCCTGAAACAAACAGTTCCTCCTCAAATTTATCGCAATCAGGGATCATCCAATTAGTTCTACAACAGAGGTTTAGACACCTAAAAAGTCATAACATGCACAATTGGTTTTCATATATCTTTAATGAGAAGAATAGAACTTCTGCTTTCCATAATGAAGCACAGTCGTGTCACAGGTTTATTATTGGCCGTTCACATAACTGACAGTAAATGCTACTGTTTACTAGGCAGTTATATGGTCCAAAGGTCTGAAGTGAAATTGTTCATGATTTCGCTACAAACAAGACTATGATTAATTTAGGTCATCTTATGAGCTAAAGGAAAAATCTATTTTATTTAGTGGTAGATATTTGTTAAAGAATAAAAAAATATATAAATATGTGTAAATCATTAAATCATAGATGTATGTATTATTATAGAGGCATAGATCAGTGCTAGTCAGTCATACTCATAAAATCTTTACAATAGATAAAATAAATTAAGGGAAAAGTGAGACATAAGACTTTGACAGTTGTTTTGCAGCAGCACCAGGTATGGAGAATACAGTGTTTCTGGAAATTTTCTGTGATCCATAAGGAAACAGTTATTTATTGAAATTGAAAATGTTCTTCAGAACCTATTAATATTGATATTACTTTCTTTCTCAGAATTTCAATCACTGATAGGAATTAGCTTGAATTGGCTCTAATTCGAGAGCCTGTTCTAACTCAGTAACACAGTTTATAAGGTAATTATCTCATATAGGGAAATATTTTTTCACAGCTCTGCTTAAGTCAGAATAAATTCTAATCCTGGTTGTTCTAGTTATAGGTTGTTCTAGTTATAGGTTGTTCTAGGTTATATGTCCTATGTTAGAAATAAAGGAACAACGAACCTCCAATCCTACACTTCCATTGTTCTTTGTTTGTTTGTTTGTTTTTCCAGCAAATTACTTACAAGTCAGACATTTTAATTGCATTCCTATTTTCTATGATGCAACAAAGTTTATTGAAAAAAACCTTAAATGTAAGTGATTCAGAAGATTACTGATATTCTGACTATTCTGCTTGTCTTCTGCAATCCCTACAGAACACTTTGGCATTTTAGTGTGTAAATATTTGCCAAATGAAAACAACAACAACAACAACAACAACAATATCTTAAGGCTAAGGGAAATGTGCAGCTACTAATTGAAAATACAAATCCTTCTATGACTGGGTCAGTTAAAGCCACGGAGTTTAAATTTCTTATTAAAAAGTTATCTCTCAATCTTTTAGCATCTTAAGAAAGTTATTCAGAGTATTTGGTCCTCGTAACTTTGCTGGCAAGTGGAATTGACTTTCAGAATATTGTCTATACGCAACATTAAACCTCTGCTAAATTCTGCATATGCAGAGGGCTCTCTTTTTTGAAAGTGCTTCACCTATTAATCATCTAACTGTCAGCAAATATCAGGTTAACATGACATTAAGAATAAAAACTGGCAAGCAATAATAAAACAGAGGACAATGAAACACACATCCATCAATTCCATAGTAATACAGTTATGATTAATAATGCCAGTAATGAACAAACTGTTTCATAGAGTGTTTCCTAACAAGGTTGTCTCAGTAGATATTAAGAGCTCATTACGGAGTTTTTTCTAATTCCACTTTCAACATAATCTTTCATTCACTTGCTCTCATCTCTGCTACAGCCTAGTATACAAAATCTTCAAAGAACTTCATTGTGGATGGAAAAAAATCAATGTATCAATAAATAAGATTTCTTGATACTACAAGATTAATCTGAGACCTACTAAAATGGCCAGAGTTTTAACACAATCTTTTACAAACTCCATCTTGAAGGTACTGAGTTAGCAGCAAAACTAACAGCAGCAGCACTGGTCCTAGCCAGCGCTGTTGTAAAGTCAGATAGAACTTCTGGCAGCAAAACACTTGATAGCATTTTTACAGAATTTTACAGAATTTTACAGAACTTCAAAATTATTAAAGGATATACACAAAGACTTTTTAAACTTATGGAATTTATTGCAATAGCTATTTGTTTTCCTCAAAAGGTCTTTTCTGAGATGTTCAGGGTTTATAAACTTTGTATAACAGAACAAATACCTAGCAAAGTTATGACTGAAAGCATCCAGATCTCTTCATAACAGCTAATGATACCTGTTAATTTATTCTGTCTTAATTGCATGTCCATATTGTAAATAAAGACTGCCATCTCTCATACATTTGTTTCACTAAGTAAATGCTTTGCAGTTATTTGTTTCCATCATGAGATTAACACATTTCTTATGTCATTTTATTTAATTAAACTCTGCTAACTCTATGGAAGCAGTGTGGAACTTATTGTTATCTACACCACAGACTTCTTTTTGCTGGACATGACATTCGAAGCCCTTTTTTTTCCTCTCCAATTTTTGCTCAATATTCCAAGCTCAGTTCGAATATCACTTCTTTATCTGCACATAAATCTGAAAAGTGCCCAGATTGGACAGCAAACTGGGAAGACTAGTACATCTGAAAATTCTGGCATTTTGGTTTGCTTCGTGATTAAATTCAGAATGAAGATCCTCACAGACAGGAAAAAAAATAAAGTAAATAGAAGTGTCCATGTCCACAATGTTAAAAGTACAGCAAGTGGAAGATGGGGTCACATTAAAGAGTCTAGTGCAGTAGTCCACTTTCATAAAGGTACAGTATATTTCTGAGCTTTTTTTCTGTTCCCATAATAGTAGGCACATCTTGCAGGGCACACAACTAGGGTTCACTTGACACGATCTGTTTTTCTAGGCTGTTTGCCTGACATATATATGTGTACATGTAGGGGCAGTATGTGTGCATTCAAAAGACAAGTCCATTATAATAAAAGTAAGTCAGAAAATACAGCCTGCCTTTCTCAGAACATTCGGCTATGATTCTTGGACTTATCACTATGCTTGACATTGTCACTTCTTCATTAGTCCATAGCTGCAGCACAGTTTGTGAAAACTTTAGACAGAGTTGGTTTGCGAACTCATAATTCAAAACAGCTACACAGTTTGAAGATGCTCACATTTTTCAGTATTTAAAGCTTGCATTTTTTCTTTCTCTTCAAATTCAGTATTTTCTGGATTCTTTTACTTTACGTGATTGTTCTCTATAGTTAATTAGTGGATCAAGAAACAATATGGATGATATTTCTGCCAAAAAAATCTACAGATACAGACTGATGCAATCTGGTATAAACAACACCTAACATTAGTCATTTGTCTCATTAGCTCTTTGCAGCTTTATATAACATACAGATGGGACTGACCTATAAAAGTTGGATTAAGCCCTGGATTCCAAATTTTTCAGATTTTGGAAGACTATCTGAATTCCGATTTTTACTTCGACTTACGATGCCAGCAGCCAACACTGTGAAACAAACCTGTTTCAAGGCTCAGTTTTAAAATGAAATATTCAGATAAAAATCTTCATGATAATTTCTTAATGTATTAAGCTGTTTTTTTTTTCATTTGTTTTTCTTTGTCTTATGAACTTTTGCATGAAAATACCGTTTGTGAATATTCACAGCAGAAAGCGGTGTATTGAGGCTCTAATGGAAAGAGGAAATAAACCACAACAAACCTTGCATACACGAAAAAGTTCCCTGTAGTGCGAACTCACAGAGATATTGTAACATGAATCTCTTCTATACGCATGTTAGTGGGTTAAAACTTTGAATGAAATCTCCATCTGGATAGCAAATGTTTGCACAAGAACTCCATTTCTGATCACAAGCATCAATTGTACTGCAGAGAGACTAATTTAACCTGTAAATTTTAAAACACTGAAGAGCTGAGCTGTGCTTTCTGCACTTTCTACAGTCTATTGAATCCCACAGAAATTAGTGTCATAGCTCCTTTGGGAAGCATCACCCAAATATATTAAATACACTTCATGATATAATACACACATATTAAAAAAATGTTTTTGCTAGTTTTATTAAAAGTGTATTTCTCTGTAGTTTTATGTGTTTAGCATTTAGCATAGTTGCAATTTTATGTAGTACTCAAGCACTGCTCAAATGCTATTTTTCCCTGATTTTCACTATTGAGCTAGCTCTTTAATAGTGCTCGGAAGGTTAAAATATGCAGCAAAGAAGTATGTCTTGAAATCACATGAAATTACAGATGAATTTTAGGAAAGAAGAATGAAAAGAAGAAATTACTCACTCTCAAAATGTTCAGAAGGAAAAAGCAGCTGGTTATATCACTTTACAAAGATCTCTAAAAAGCAGCTGGTATGATAGTACACTGCATATTCCTCAGAAGCATATGTGTTTTTACTGTAGGACACAGATAGCAGGTAACAAATAGCAAAATCATCAGCTGCAAATAGTGTTATGTAGATTAGATGGCAAACTTCCTTAAACACTAGAAACTGCCAAAAGAACCTGAGGCAAAGTAATTATTTGCATTCCAAAATCTGGATGCCATGAAGACCTACCACCAAGTCTGAGTCATTTCATCTTGAATATTCTGTAATCCTCTTCAAAACCCTTTCAGAAGATTCTTAATCGTTGATGAAATATGTCCTTTCATGTTTGATCTGCATTTCAGAAGGAAACCGTGTATGCATCTTTATTTTCTTCTCTGTCTCGAACTTTTTTCCACATTGCTAGAAGCAATGAATTCTTTCCATCCAGAAGCTATAAAATATAGAAATAATAACTTTAAAGGCATTTTTTCCTTTTTTGCTTGGGTGTTTCCTGATATTCAAAGCTATCCAAGTGAATAAGCATTGCTTTAATATGTACTTTTACATAGCTTATGGTTTATCTTGCATTACAGTTCTTCAACATTTCTTTAAATAATAAAACACGGTAATATTTTCAAAATCTGAGACAAGATTGTGATTACATTTCCCATTGAAAAATAATGTGGTTTATAGTCTCACTTCACTGTCTCACTTCTTCACTGGCTGGATGATGGAGCCCAGAGGGTGGTGACAAATGGGGCAGTCTAGTTGGAAGCCTGTGGCCAGTGGTGTCCCGCAGGGGTCAGTACTGGGCCCGGTGGTATTCAACTTGTTCATCAATGACTTGGATGAGGGCACAGAGTGCACCCAGAGCAACTTTGCAGATGACACCAAACTCAGTGGAGTGACCGACACTCCAGAGGTCTGTACTGGCATTCAGAGGGACCTAGACAGGTTGGAGAATTGGGCAGAGAGGAACCACATGTGATTGGGCAAGTACAAATGCAGGGTCCTGCACCTAAGGAGGAATAACCTCAGGCATCAGGACAGATTAGAGGTTGACCTGCTGGAAAGTAGCTCTGCAGAGAGGAATTTAGGAGTCCTGCTTTGACAACAGGTTAACCATGAGGCAGCAATATGCCCTCGTGGCCAAGAAGGCTGATGGGATCTCGGCCTGCATTAGGAGGGATGTTGCCAGCAGGTCGAGGAAGGTGATCCTCCCCCTCTACTCAGCTCTGATGACGCCGCAGCTGGAGTATTGTGTGCAGTTCTGGGCTCCCCAGTACAAGAGTGACTTGAGCTTCTAGAGAGGGTCCAGCATAGGAGCACGAAGATGATTAAAGGACTGGAGCATCTATTGTATGAGGAAAGACTTAGTGAGCTGGGCCTGTTTAGTCTGGAGAAGAGAAGATTGAGAAGAGATTTGATCAACAAGTACAAATACCTGAGAGGTGAATGTAGGGAGAATAGGGCCAAACTCTTCATGGTGGTAGCCAGCAGCAGGACAAGGGGATAATGGGTACAAGTTGAAACATGGGCAGTTCCATCTCTGCAGGAGGAAGAACTTCTTTACTGTGAGAGTGACAGAGCTCTGGAACAGGCTGCCCAGAGATGTTGTGGAGTCTTCTTCTCTGGAGATCTTCAAAACCCACCTGGATGCCACCCTGTGCCACATACTCTAGGTGTCTGTGCTTGAGCACAGGGCTTGAACTGGATGATCTCTAGAGGTCACTTCCAACTTAACTATTCTGTGATTCTGTCTCAAATTTCTCATCACTTGAGAGTGTGTCTCCTGTTATTATCAATATTTTGAGGGGGACCTAAACCAGAGAAAGGCTTGTGATGCCTTCACTGGTCTTTCAGATCCATTTTAATCTATCTTAGTCTATTTATTTTAGTCTATTTATTTTAATCTATCTTAGCCATATATTCAGACTCAGAAAGGAGATTTAGAGGAAAGCATAGGTCTTTCTTCTATTTGGGGAAAATTTATCTAAGGGACGGAAGAAAAGGGGGATGAAGGTCTCATGCTACACCTTTGGTTGCATGATGAAGAAATGGCCGCCTGGTTTTATAGACTATACATCCACATGTTGGCTTTGTTGAACTTTGTTTGTGTGTTATCTGGTCCTCATGAAGGATCAGAAATATCTGTTAAATTAATACTGTTCCTTCATTTTGGATAACTAAAGGCAAATATCATAATATTTATTTTAGACTTGATTAAAAAAAGGAAAACTCAGCGATGGTATGAGATAAAACTGCATTGTTTACATACAGTCTTTCTAGCAACCAACACACAGGTAGAAGAGTTTAGAAATGGTAAAATTTAGAAAGCTCCAAGATATCTAGGAAGACTTTGTTAAGAATTCACTTAAGCACTGGGAACTGAATTTATCAGTAGTTACATGCAGAGGTGCCAGAGCTACTTTTCCTTGCCTTCTCTTACAACTTTTATAGACCCACCTCATAATCTTTGTTCTCAAGGGTACTATTTGTCTTATTCTATAGGAATAAGAGGAAAGGTTGGCCAGGAATGAAGATAATAATGGTGATTGCTTGATGGATAAAAGGATTTTCTGAGGCCAACCATTAGAGGTTAAGAAGGAACACTTGGTGAGATATAAGCAGCACCTGGCAAAGTTGTGGTAAAGGCAGCGAGCTGAGGATATAAGGATCACCTGGGAAGTCTGCTAGGGGAAGAGGAAGGGAGAGAATCTTTGGATGAGGGAAGAGGCTGGGGGCTCTAGGTCATTGGTTGCTCCTCTTTCTGTTTTCCCACATTATTCTGATGTAGATCCATGTAATGGGTCAGATGGATCATGCCCTAAAAGAAGTCATTATAAGAGAAGTCTAGTCAGCACGGTCAAGTAACTGCTATGGTGATGTCTGCAGACCTACTTGGGATGTAAACCTTTCTATGGGAAGATCTTGCTTCTCTACTTGTCAAAAAGAACATATCATGTGGCTTGTGCCAGATAAAGACAAACACATTTTGATTCTTTTTCCCCTGGCCTAGGAGTGTGTGACATCCCTATCACTGGACATGTTTATGGATGCCAGGGCACACAGAAAGTGGGCATTTTTAGTACTTGCAATATATGAGGAGTGAAGCCTTGTAGTAACTTGTGGATATTCCTCTGATCCATGCATGGCATAGTTGTACCATGAAAATATTCAACAGTTTTTGTTTATAAAGAGGCCAATGATAACTTCTGGTGGCACTATCATCATATTTTCATAATGCCATCACTTGGTTAAATAATTATTTTCAAATAATAAAATCCTTGATTTATTTAAATCTCTATCACGTGTAGCTGAAACTCGTTTTTCAGAGGGCAAGTGTTAACTGGAAGTGAGGCAGTTGATGTGTTTTTCAGAGCAAAGGATATGTTCAAAAATTATTTGTATATAGATTACATTTTCACTCTGTTGATCTTAATAGTAGATTAAGAGATAAAATTCTTATGAACTTCTATTGGTCTTATTCTTGTGGTGAGAAAACAGGGAAATAAATTAGAGTTTATGTAGCCATAAATATTCCACATAAAAAAAAATAGGTACAAAAGCATTATTTAAATGTTACTAAGAATGAAAAAGCAAGACTCAGGATTAGAATACCTCTCCATGAAAGGTGCCTCCAGAGTCTGTGTCTCTTATTCATGTGTCGTGACCAAATCATTAACTTTGATCATGTACTCCTTTTTCTGTGTTCCTATTCAATGCATAGGAAGTAGGGTGTTTGTCTCAGGAAGGGTTTACACATTTATTTTACCATTTGTTGCATCCTCTTATTCCCCATACATAACAAGCTATTAAAACCTGCTCTGGAGGAAGAATTATTGATTTCCTTCTTGTATTTTGTACTTTCAATGCATCATGTGACTACCCTTTAATGGCCCTGAAGGAGAAGTACTGTCCCAGTTTTAAAGAAGAGGAATAAAGAAGGCAAGGACAGAAACAATTGACTCAATTACTGTGTGTGAACAGTCATGATGGGATTTTGCTTGCAGGTTAACATAACAAACTGTAAGTTCTTAAAGATAAGTATATTGAGAGTCTTGCTTTAGTTAATGGAGATTTATTTAGTACAGTTGCCGAAATGCAGAGAGCTCTTTATCTCACATTAGAGTAGACATCCAGAGCTCAGCTTAGTTGCCTGCCCATACAGGTCCAATGTTATCTAAAGCTCCTATTAGACCTGCTTCTCTGGATGTCCTGTAGATCTTGAGTTATCAGTGCTAGTCCAGTGAAGGACTCTTGAGTAGAACTGGGTATGTCACTGGGCAATGGGTGCTTTTGCCTAGACATGCTGAACAAACAAAGTTATGTATGTCTTTGGACAACTGAACCACACTTTAAACTCTGCTATTGAGCAATTCTCTGTGGACTGTAAGAACATATTTAGTGCCCAGACCTCACAGACAGACAGACAGTTGAATACAGGTGTCTTATTCAATGAGCTGAGTCCTGCCTTGTGCGTCATCTAAACCATGCTAAATGATTGTGTGCATGACTGCTAAATAAATTGCCAAAGTTTTAAGGAAAAAAAAAAAAAGCTCCCAGGCTTCAGCTTCAGTGTTACCTTCAGTTTACCCTCCGGTGACTTGACGTTGGATCTGGTCAAGTTACTAGCTGGTAGGTAGTCGCATGTGAGCACCATCACTCATTCCAGTTGTGGTTGTGACCACAGATAGGTCTCAGGCCCTGCACCTCAGCATAGATATCCACAAAAGGAGGAAAGTACAATAACCTTGTTCCTTTTCCCAGAATAGTGGTTCTTCATCACATTTGACTTGTCCTGAGCACTGAATAAAGAAATTTTCTGAGGTAAATCCTGAATGTGAGCATGCAGTTTAACAGTAATCCACGCCTGCTGTGTTGAATAGAGTTAATACCTCACGGGGTGTTTTTCCATATTTTCCATGGCAGCAGCTATTTGAGCCCTACCAGAGTAGCACTGAACCACATTGCCTGATAATCAAGTAGCTTTTTTCTCTTTTCTGTTCTAGTCATGCCTAGAATGCAATTCCTGATTAGCAGCAAAAGCAGAATCTTAATATAGGTTACTGTGAAACATAGTTCTTGTCTAGATAGGGGAACCTTAATTTGGTGACCAGCAGTACTTGTGCTAAGACTAATTGAATTATTTGGAGTAGATGAGAGAAAATGCCCAAGATATTTTGAACACAATTGTGTATCTGCTAGCTGAGTGAAGAATTCTGCTACCTATGCTGGAAATCTTAAATTTTATTTTATGATATCACTAGTATGTGAAATATGCCTGTTTTGTTGAGTGTAATGGTGACCAAAACTATATCAAGTAGCACAGCCTTACAGAGACTATTGAAGCAAAAGACAAAACTTCTGCTGAGATTGTGGAAATTCTACAAAACAACCTACCTCCAAAGCCACTTGTGATTGCAAAGCATTTCTGCTTTTAAAAATAGAATCAAGAAAACAAAATATTTGCTGAGTGTGTGACTGGATTAAAGCAATTAAATGGGCATTGCCAGTTTGGAGGGAGTTTAAATGACACATTAAGAGAATAGTTACTGAGTGTTATGCAAAATAATACAATCCAAAGACAGTTTTGTTAAAAGCGGATTTGAACCCAAAGTGGGCAATAGATATTGCTGTTTCTAAGGTGCCAGAGAGTTCTACACTTCATGAAGCTTACACAGCAAACAAATTAGCCTAAAAACCAGAGCATAGAGGACTGACGGATTAGGTGCCTTCAGTGAGGAAAACAATCTTCCAGTACTAATCATTGCAAGTTCAAGGACAAATTCTGAAGGAACTGCAGGTAACAGAAACATGTGAAAAATGCCTGAGTCAGTGCAAAAAGTAAAACTACCATCTCCTAAGGGCAATGATAAAGAATATCTGATTCTCCATCTTGCAAAAAAAACCACTCAGAGGTACAGGATGCTCTGGCATCTCTGTCTATTTAGTTTAGAAAAGAGTAAGAAGGGGAATAATGCTTAAAATGGAGTCTGAAACAGGCCCTGTTGTTTCTGCCATTTTGTTGAAGAATAAGATTGTTTAGGAAAGTAAAACACCCCTAGTATTTCTGAGAGTATGCACACAGGAAATCGTTGTTCTTCTGGCTATTATTGTGCAACAGCAAGTGGTAAGTATAAACACATGTACTGATCTCCTGTTTTGTAGTATAGTGGTCAGGCATCACTCAGTAGAAAAAGGCTGAAAGAAATTCAGGTGGACCGACCAAGTATAAAGTGTGCAGGCTCCAAAAATAATTATGAACTCCAGCCTAAAGCAAGAATTAAATTTTCAACAGCTGATGTCTTTCTGAGATAGTATCCAGAAGCTTAAAACATATGAAAAAAAAGAAAAAATAGTAATTTCTCCCTCTTCAAGCACTATTTGGCTATGCTTGTGTAATACTTTTGTTTGTAGAACAACCAAAGATAAAAGGAAAACTTCACCACTGAAAAAAAAGAAAAAATAGTAATTTCTCCCTCTTCAAGCACTATTTGGCTATGCTTGTGTAATACTTTTGTTTGTAGAACAACCAAAGATAAAAGGAAAACTTCACCACTTAGAAGAAGTATTTTACCCAAGTTAACAAGAGTAAAGGGAGCCTGCAATAGTATCCATAATAGTAGCCATAATGAAAAAGAAAGAGGCAGTCAATATACGTGCTGTTTCTCATTCAGTTAATCTAGGAATGCATGGTATCTTTGGTAGACTAGAAGATACTTGTCTCAGTAGTGACAGTAGTAAGCATTTCTGAAGGATGAGTCTGATTTAAGCCTTTTGGCAAATGAATATGGGGGCTAGTGACAAGCAGTACCTTAAAACTAACAGACAAAAGCTTTTTCAGCCTAATAGGCTTGTGTTTAGAATAGCACATCTGCTTGCCCTTTGGCATAAACATTGGATGTTGGTTTTCATGACATTCCTGTTGTTCAGTGTTGTCTGCATGTTATGTGCATATGGGGGAGTGAGCGATGAACACCTCGCATGTTTGTGACATGGAGTACAGTTTAAAGTAATTAAAGAAAGTGCTTCTCAGTGGTTCAGCAAATCAGCTTCTATTGATGATTGCACTATAAAAAATCTGGCTTGTCTGTTTTAGTGAAAATGAAACAAGAGCTATCCATAAGGAATCCTCTTTGTCAGGAATAGTGATTTCCTCGTATTGTTACTCTACAGCATTGTTTTTACTGTAAATAATTTCAGGTATTTATACTGATTTGGGGACACATAGGAAACAGAAATGGTGTTAGTCAGTGGATGTGTGTGATGAGGCCAAGGTGCTAAATCTTTAAAAGGCCGGGTTAAATCATCACCTTTCCCAAGGAACAGTTTCAACATTTATATCTGAAAATTCCAATACTTTTGCACCTTAATCTCTAATTTCTATATAATCTCTATGTTATCTGTATATATCACTTTTTAATATCGACAGTGCTCAGGTAGAGATGCTTAAAGTTGAATCATCTATAAAGCTGGGACGGTTTAAACAACAAAGCTGGAGAAAAAGAAGGGCAGAAATTCTTGTCTATGACTTTTATTTATTTATTTATTTATTTATTTTTTCTCAGTGTGCAAAGATAGGGCAGGTAAATAACTACCCTATATAGATCATACCAGGCTTCCTTTCACTTCCTGTTACATCTGCACCTATCAAAAATCAAAGTATCTTGCATACATGTGACATGAATTACTCCAGAACTAACAGCTACATTTTTGTGACATTATCATGAACTGAAATATCTGATCATGAATAGTGTCATGCCTTAATAAGGTGGTCAGCCTTATTAATCTGTGAAACTGTCAACCAAGCATTGTATCATATACATTTTCAGCAATATTCAGTCAAGCATTTTAAATAAGTCATTGTCAAAGTAAATTTGATTTAAAATTAACATAAGTGGTCAAAAGTCATGAGTCAGGCTCCAACAGACCACCTGTTTTACATCTCAGGCCAGGCTTCTGGAGGCAGCTTTTGCAGCATCACAGAGCCTCAGACTTTAACGTCAATGCTGAGTCTGCAGTCCTTTCACTAAGACAGAATTTATTATCATGATATACTGTGATGTTACTGAACAAGCACATCCAGGAAGTAATATATCTCACAGCACTAGCTGTTGTGCAAACACAGAACAAATAGAATTTCTTTTCCCGATAGCACCTGAAATTTAAGTAAATCAGACAAGACAACAACTGGACCTAAGGAAAAAAGAAGGAAATATAGCACATGCATTGCCTCCTTCATAATAACAGTCAAATCCCTGGTCTGACTAAGTCAAAGTTTTCTGACATGATGGCGAAGGAAAATTTCTAGGAAAGGATTTGAAGGATGATAGTGAAGTGAATTTGCAGACACTTTCACAGAGTTTTTCATTAGAGGGAGTGGCAGCATCAACAAAGCCTGAAGGTGTTTTATTCCAAATTTAACAACCTGAAGAATGAGACGACCACCTCCCTGTACACATTTAGGATAGTAAGTGAACTGTCCACACCAGTAAAATGACAGTTTAAAAATGCTATATTACTCATAGTAGTTCTGAACCCCAAAGAAACACTCATTAACACTTACATTCTTACACTGCAGTAATGTCTGTTATGACAAGTCTTAGTTAGTGATGAGGCTGCATGTGGAGTATTGTGTCCAGTTCTGGGCTCCACAGTACAAGACAGATGTGGAGCTGCTGGAGACAGTCCAACGCAGGGCTACAAGGGTGATCAGGGGCCTGGAACATCTGCCCTATGAAGAGAGGCTGAGGGAGCTGGGCCTGTTCAGCCTGGAGAGGAGAAGGCTGAGAGGGGATCTAATCAGTGTCTATAAATACCTCAAGGGAGGCAGTGAGGGGGATGGTGCTGGCCTCTTTTCACTGGTGGCCACCGACAGAACTAGAGGAAATGGTCAGAAACTGAAGCATCAAAAGTTCCACATGAACTTAAGGAAAAATTTCTTAAGAGTGAGGGTGACAGAGCACTGGAACAGGCTGCCCAGAGAGGTTGTGGAGTCTCCTTCTCTGGAGATCTTCAAAACCCACTTGGATGCAGTCCTGTGCCACGTGCTCTAGGTGACCCAGCATGTGCAGGGGGGTTGGGCTAGATGACCTCTAGAGGTACCTTCCAACCTTAAGCATTCTGTGATTCTATGATTCTGTGATTTGTAGAAATGGTTTTGTGCTGTTACGATTTATGTACTCTCTATATATTTGCATATATATCTTAAATTCAAACTCATATAGTAGTGTTGCAGAGCATGGACACACAGCAATATCACGAAAAACAGTATTATTTCATATGGAGTTCACCATGAGTAAAAAGTCCTTCCAAGTAGTAAGATCATGCATGTTGCTAGGGTGCCAGTTGGTTCCATCTATTGCTGCCTTTAGTGTCGGTTCCTTTGCATGCTGACACAATAAACTAAGCTCCAAAACTCTGAGGGCTTTTTAACTGCTCATTGATACAAAATAGTGGTCTCCAAGCACTCTTTCAGCTGTCATTATGCTCTGTCATGTCACTGATCCATGGAAAATAAGAGTGTCTCATGTAAATCACAGGGGGGTGTTCTGATAGCTTATTAGGTACTCATAAAAATTTAATAACAGATTATTTTATTTCTCTTTTGAGAAATGAAAATTGCTTTGAAATGCTTTAAATATAACCACGAAAGTGAAATGGTCCCCTGTGCTATATAGTAATGTATGCATCCCAACCATTCTGTTCTCAAGCCCCTCTCGCTCTGACTCCCTTCAACCTGAGCAGTTACCTATGTTTAACTTTTCTATTGCATATATAGACAGGGACATGGTCCATTTCACTTGCATTTAGTAGAATTCTCTGCCAGTGAAGGTTCGGTATTTTTTGTAAAGATTTTTTTTTCAGGGACTTCAGCCAACTTTGGAGCATCTGATTTTGGGTCAGATGTATTTTTGGAGAAAACCATCTCTGTGGCCTTTAAATTAAGAAAAAGCCTAAACCTGCCTCTGACATTTTGGAATTAATTGGGTAAACTCGGCTGACTGGAAGCTGTTTTGTCAGCATTGCATAAATATGGATGTTTCAAAAATGCTTTAGTGTCTTTTGTTCTGCAAATTGCTGAATGATACTTTTCTGGAAGCTATAACAAGTATGTAGATTTTGAATATATAGGGACATTTTAATTCCTGAACAAATCCAATGACTATTTTTTCGATAAACCATGATGAAAAGGATTTGAATTTTAAGAAGTTATTTGGCACAAACTGATAGTATCTTTCATTTTAACTTTGTAATCTAATTAGTTGTAGTTGACATTTGAGGTCAAGATAATTTAAACAAAATTATTTTTTCTAATTTCATTTCCAAGGGAAAGATTTTTATTTCACAGAACTAACAAGCAAACTGTACTCTTACTAAGAATATTCATAATAGTATGAGTAGTATGAATAGTATATCTCTTTATAGAACAGAAGACTGTTCTAAATGTGATTCTTATGATCAGTAAAGTCAACATCCCCATAGCTTTGATTTTTGCTGGTATGAAAAACGAATCTCCTTTTCCATCTGTTCCTATGGATTTCTACTAGATTCATCTGCCAAGATAAAAAAATGCAGAATAATTTTGAATATATTATATATAATAAAACTAATATTAATATTATTCCACTTTATAAATTGTCTTGTGATATCTTCACAACCTGATTATGACAAATTTTGATTATCGCCAGGTTTTGACTGATGTTAGTTTAGTGTCCATTGTCAGCCAGATATTTAAGATTCTTCTGCAAGACACCAGGAGTGGTAAATACTGTCATAAACAATCAATCCTCTCCTAAACCATGTTGATAACTTTATAAATTAGTAAGTCTGAAGGTGTTTATCTCTTCCTGTATTATGGTATATTAGGAAGTAAGCCTAGCTAAATTTTAGTCAGTTGCAGTTAGATGAGATGAATCCCACCTTAAATTGTTTTGTTTTGTTTGGTTTTATTCTAAACTAAGATTTGACAGATGGTTTATGAATTTAATGGTTTGGGTTTTTCACCTTAGAATCAGTGATTTCTAAAACCACAGTATGGTACCTTGCATATCACAGGAATTTTCTTTTTTTCTTTACTTGTACTTCCTCTGATCACCTGTAAATATGTGATATTCCTTCTGAATGAAATAGAACTTTACTCATGTACTGCTAAGCAGAGTGAGATCTAATGCATCACCTGACTCCTATCTTTATTCATTTCTGTAGGGCAATAGACATAGTCACTAGAAGAATCAGGATTCCAGGTAAATTAGTCCAGTACTGATGGTGTCACTTTTCTGTGGCTTTTCAGACATAGCCTGCCTCTAGTGCTTTTCATTTGTAATATGTTTCTATCAGCGGCATTTTCTCTAAAAAAACTGCAAAATATTTTTCAAAAAATACATGGAAGCATGCATTCCATCTGAATTTTTGTGTTTGCTAAAACATGTGAGTTGAAGAAATAAAAGTCGTAGACCTATACCAAGTCAATTAATCTACTTGTTATTAGGTTTATGCATCATCTGTTTATTATTCATCAATTGTAGTGAGGATGCTATCTGTCCATAGGTTCACTAGAAGAGAAATAACATTTTTAAGAGCAAAAGAGAGAAAGGGAAAACTGACAAAAGATTGTGTTTTTATTTTTTTCCCCACCTCTTGTGTTTTATCATATCATCTTACGGTGTATATCTATGACATTTCTTCTTCTGCAGTCAGATCTGCTTTCATAGTTATACAATCTAGCATATGGGAAATCTCATGCATAGCAAAACTAATGTTATCTCACAAATCTCACAAAAATATTTGTGATTAGAAATTCCTTTTGTTCCACATGTTAGACATTTAGTCTATGGACAAAATGGAAATGCTAATGTGAAAAATAATCTCTGGAGTTCATTCGCGTGTACTTAATTACTGTCAGACATTCGCAGGTTGTCAAAAAAAGTGAGGAGTTTGTGTTTTAATGAGGGATTAAATTGATTTTTAAGCCCTCATCTAGTTCAAGACTTCCTTGTTTCCACCAAAATATAGTTAATCCTACACTGGAGCTATATGAGTTTTGAAAGGCTGACAGAAATATCGTGGGCTGACTGCATGCTACTTTTGTTGAAGTCTTCTAAGGCAACTGGAACCAAATTTTGTCAAAAGAGTAACTGCATGATGAGGAGAGGATGATTGTGTCAATACTGCTTTCTTTCCAGATCAAATGGTCACTACTGAAACATTGACTTTTTTTGCTCTTAAATTTAATAATGCCATTGCTTTAGTGGTCATCAATCCTTTTCAGACACCGACTCTAGACTCAAATCCTTGGAGATAATCCCTGCTGTCAGATGTAAATCACAGCAATTATCATCACTCTGTATACAAGCAGATATCATGTTATTTCCACAGGAGATTTTGATCTGGATGTTGCAGCAGTGGTATATGCCACAGAAACAAAATTTCTTATGCCCTGAGTCATTTCTCATGCAGGAATTGCTAAATAATTCCATCTCTTTTTGGGAAGCCAACATGGCTTTTTATTTGTTTGTTTGTTTTTACCTAGAGTGTTTGCTCCAAAGGAAACTACAAAATAAAAACTTCATATAAATGTAAAACAATAAAAAATGTATTGTCTTTCTTGTATTAAACTAATACCTTTGAATTCCCATCAAAGCATAATCAATAAGCTCTAAACAGGGAAATTAATGGAAATAATTAATTTTCAGCAGTCATGCAATAGAGAATAACAGTTGTTTCTAGAGAAAAGAGATTCACTGAAAAAATAGTTTACATATATATGTACACCCTGATCTTAAGGTCTGCAGAATCACAGAATCATTGAGGTCGGTTTGCACCTCCAGACAGCACTTAGTGCAATCACCTGCTCAGAGCAGGGTCAACCACAGCAACCTTTTACTTCCTTAGTTTTCATACCATTTTATCTCACCTGCTCACCCAGGACTACAGACAATCTGAAATGTGTCAATTTACAAGCAGTCCTGGTAACTGAAAAACATAACTGCAAGGATATTCAATTACAGAAATGTTCTCCTATTTTTGCCTTTTTCTACCTGCATGTCTCACATGCTTATGAACATCCAATAACTTATCAAAAGAGTGAAGTGCTTTTTTTTTGATCACTCCAAAGAGAAATATTTTACATATATTTCAAGCCTGTTAACTATAAATATGGTTTGATACTATGAATATTTCTGTTTTGTTAGTATGTGAGGTGGTATAATGTTATCAAATTATGTACAAAAATGATTGTTGACTAAGATAAGAATACTGTTCCAAAAAATAATAATAATAATAATATATACAATTAAATATTTAACGGCATGGAAGAATCTCAATACAGAAAAAAACATCCCACAGCCTCTGTGAAAGACAATTAGATGGTAAACCTCCTAAATCCACAAAAGCATAAATGCCATAAGGCATAGTTATTTTATATCTGATAACTTCAGTTTCATCTTCTTGCCAAAAAGTCAAACATAAAACATGAAAACTGGTAACTTCCCCCTTCACAAGCTTAAGGACCAGTGCAAAGTCCTGAAAACACTGTAGCCACATCAGAGGTGGACCCAGGCTTCCAGTTCCACACATGAACACTACAACCTAAGCCCAGTGTGCAATTACTGATTTCTGGAAGCAAAAATTGTAACTCATTTTCATGAATGCTTAATGGGTTGAAAAAAATACAGCAGGGTATAAACATTTACAACTGTATACATGGTCAGGAGGAGATAGTCACATAAATAATTGAAGCAGTTCTAATTTGTCTACTGAAGTAGGTGTTAAAAGTGTGACTGTAATATGTTACATGTTAATATGTCTTTCTAAGAATTGAGACCTAGGAGCAAGGACACACAGAGATGCTAAAATATCTGCAAGGTTTTGTCTAGAAGACAGGCAGAGGTAGCTTGTAAATGTATAAACAGAACAAAATGCCAAGAATGTGAAATAATACTACAAGTCACACTTGAAATTTAGAGAAGAGTCTGTCTAGCTTTGTCTGGGACAACTCAGGTTGCTCTTAGAAGTAAAGCAACTCAGCTAAGAGGGCAGAGCGAGCAGCTATCTGGAATTTAACAGTGAAAGAAGGGAAGATGACTGTAAAACCCTGCCTGTTCACTGAGTAAACTCTGGAATGTGGTCCACATTCTCAGAACTCAATTAAAAACTATTTGATTTGAAGAGCAGAGCACCTGAGCTATTTTAAAATATATCAGTTCACTGTTGCTGAAGTAATTTGGCATTGCACTGTTTGGAAAGTACTGTTTGGAAATATAGCAATCTTCTCCCTGAAAGAATATCATAGTGTTTATCAACAAATACCTTTCTACAGTGACAATGATACAATAATTGATTTTTGACTCTTTTTGCTGACTGATCTCCAAAATGAGTATAGAGCGTTTCATCTCAAAAAGTCTAACTTTTCGCTGATGTCTGTCACTGCAGCTTTTAGAAGTTAATATGCTAGGCCGAGACACCAAGATAGGCAACAGGAAATGCTTAGTACGACACAGGAATGAAATATGAAAATACAACTTATCAGGGTTTTTGATATTTTTACTATTTGTATATTTTTATTTATTTGATATTTTCAGGATATTTTTATTTAGTGTATAGATGGAACCAGATCATATTTGGTCCCTAGGCTTTGTTTCTTTGCATTAGAAATCTTACAGCAAATGTCATTGAACTCCCCAGGTCACATATTTATTTATCCACTATGTCTTATATTACTTTCTAGCTTTACTTTCTGGAGATATTACTAATTCCACAGACTATAGCGTGGCATATAGGTGAGAGAAATAGAACTGGAAAAGATACACAAGATTTTGCTTTCTTATAGCTTTTATTTACTTATAGGTATACAATTCCATAAGTAAATATTGTTATTTTGTATATATAATGACTATGGTTTAACTTTGTTAATTCAATTAAAGGACTTCTTAAAAAAACCAAGCCGGTTAGTGATCTATCCCAGGAGAATTGGTTATTGATAGCTATTGAATTTTTTTCTGAGTTTAGAGACTGAAACTCAAAACAAACAAAAGAGGAAGGTGCTTCCTCTGTAATATAATATTAACTTTATTTATTAATGGTTATTTAATTTTCATATATGAATGTTATGTAGTACTTTCTACTGTGATTTTGCATTGGCTGAACTAGACAATTGATCATTACTGTAAAGAAAAAGAAGTCAAAAAAGCTATGAAAATATGTAACTTGATATTCAATAGGTAATTTTCCCCCTAACACTTCATCACATATTTTTTCAAGTAAAATATAATCTTTTATGTTAAAGTACCATTCTGCCACCACTTTGGTGCAAATATAATTGAAATATTTAGAAAATCCAAGCCTTCAGTAACAATAATAATAATAAAACATTTAAAGTAGTTAAATACATTGATTTATATTATGAATTATTTGATTTCCTATGACAGCATGACTGTAACTTCTCCAAAAGAGATATAGTAACATTTTTTTTCTTTCTCTATCTAGAGCTTGCCATTGGAATGCATGCCTTAGAGTAGCATACTCCAAAACTTCTAGTTTAGAAAATTCCCTGTTTTCTTAATGCTAATTCGAGTAATATATATACCCATTTCTTTTTGCTTTACAGAGTGATAGTGATCTGGAATTGGATTAGGTAAAGATGGTGTTGAAAATTTTCAGTGTTGACATTAAAATTGTCACTTCAGAAATCAGTTTGCTAATGGTTTTTGCCTTATACCCGTGAGAATTATTAAGGGAATGTGCTTCTGTGCAGGGACAAATTGATTTCCAGTACAAAAAAGTGAGATCTTTAAGATGGAGGAAAAATACAGATAAATAAATAAGTAAATGTTGGTGTCTGAGTGAATCCAACCATGTTAGTTTCACTTCAGAAATAGTTTTTTTTATTTAATTAGGCTTATTTTATCAAACTGAGAAAACTCTGATTTTGCTTTAGATATCAGAAGTAAACTTGTGAAGGACTTGTCGTGCTGCAAGACTGAAAATTCATAACTCACTGTCTAGCATTGATGCAGAGGTTGAGACTGAAATTAAAACTGTTCCTGAAGACAGATTGACATTCAGGGCCAAGTTTATACCATCTCTTACAATTGATGGGAAAATTTAACTGGATGGGCTCAGCTGGACAACTTGAAAAATTATTTCATATCCTGAGCTCAAATGATTAATAAATATTTGATTCTTTGTAATAAATCACAGGCTTATCAGGCAAAAATGAACACCCGTTCCTGTGATCTAAGACTGCATCAATAAAGACTATATATACTAAAGAAAAAGTGAACACAAAAAGGTATAAGTGTTAGACATATCACTGAACCTTGAAGTGATAGGATAGAGCCATCTTGCTTGCCATAGACATAGGATATATTTTAAAAATATTAATATTGCATATCCATATTCTTCATACAACATGATGTATGCCTTGTCCTAGTGAGACCTCATAAAGATGACAGGGAAAAAATAGGATTTTTCAGTACAAAATACCCATTCCCATAATAAAATCTTATCGGCTACATGAACTTTCACATTTATTTTTGAAATAAAAATTTAAAATTAATGAGATTACAGGGTTTTTTTTAAGAATAAGTGTGAAACACATGGAAACATTCATTTTATCCAGAACTTCTGGCTTTTGATTCATATGGTTTGCCATGACTGTCTCTGACTAAATAAATGGAAAACGATCATTTTAACGTGCAAGGAACAAGGGAGTGAATTAAGAACAAAGCCCAGTTCTGCTCTATGAGGCCCTATAAAAATTCCTTTGACTTCCATTAGGATGAATATAATAAATCTTCTTTAAAGGTGTACTGTCTTGGTAGACCTGAAGCCAACATTATTATCATAAAATCACTGCTTTCTCTACACAAGTTTCTAATAAGATCTATTTCTACTGTAACATCCATAAAAATAAAGTCAGTCTTCTAGAACAAAGAACATTTTTATCAAAGGGAGATTGAACACAGCTTTGCCTTGGGGGATGACAACAACCCTTATTCAGTATGTTGTGACTATGAGTAAAACGTCCATCTGAACAGCATCATGGACAGTGAGCCAGTGTTTCAGTGTTGCTCCCTTGTCCTTGTTCCATCAGACTGATAGAGCAAATGCCTTAATCCTTTGTTTTCTTACAACTGTTTTTGTTTTCCATTGCACCTGAGATTTCCTGTCAGTGATTAGTTAGCCTCCTGCAATGTGCCATATTTTGGGCCATTCTTACAGTAGACAACCTCATGCTTTGCCCATGCCCTGAAGCAGCCCTGAACTGACCTAGGTAGCATCAGACTCTAGATTCTTCCTGCAGCATGAGGATATCTGCAGCTCTGCCAGGTAATGCACAAGCTGTAAGGGCCATAAGAGCCTTATCTGCAGCCTTGTACTGACCTCTCTCACTTCCCATGGCAAAACTCTTTCTGCGCTTGGGTATCAAAGAACTCCCTCAGATGGAACAGAGAGGGTTTTTTTTTTTTCTCTCCTTTTTTCTTTCTTTTTGTAGCCGTCTTTTTGATGAACTGTGAAACTCTTGCACAGTATGGTCAGTAAAATGAATGAATTGAAGAAAGGAAAACTTCACATGGAGTTACCACTTTTTGTGTGTATCTGGGTACGAATGTGAATCTCCAGAATAACTTTGTTTTATCCCATGTAATGCTTAATGTTCTGTTGACAGCTGATTCTTCTAATTTATTTATTTATATTAATTAAAAGTGGCTCTTGCCAGCATAAATTAAGAATTGTTCTGAAGAAAACAACATGGCCTGAAATCTGAGCCATAAGTTGAGAATTTGAGTATCGTTCCCATTAACCCTTTCCAAATTCCTTGCCTCTTACCTAGCGTAGTAAATCCTGTCATCTGTCTTTTGATAGCATCTGCTTGTAAGGCTGGAATGAACAGTGCAAACATTCCAAAAATCTTTCCTGCTTGTCATACCGCTGGGCTTGCAAGCAATCACAACTGCATACTTGAGAAAGAATACACTGCTGTAAATGTTTACAAAACATCACTGCAGTCACTAGAGACAGACTGTATACCAGCTGACCAGGAGAGAATATAGGTTGGGAAAGGCTTTTTCATTATGAATAAATCTCCAGTTTCTATAGACATTGCTGTCTTTCACTTTTGTCACAATATCCCCATAACACTTTATCTTGAGCTGGCACTAAATTTCATCATGAAATTCTGATTTACGCATTTAATCTCCATAGTTTCTCTGAAAAATGCTGACATAGAAAAAATGAACAGGGGAGTCAATACATAAATATCTTAAGAGCACACAGAAAAAGCCTTGTGCTTGTAAGCAAGGCAGCTCATGTTAGTTAACCGAGTTCAGTGAAAACCTCTTAAAGAAATTAATTTTTCTTCTGTTTATGTTGAAAAAAAAATCCAAGCAAGCAAAGGAGATATGCCAACCAGACAAAACAAAACAAATAACTCTGAAAATAACTGAATTGCAAATAGACTGTTTTTACTTATATCACTATTTTTGAATTTTCAATTTTTAGATTTTGCTGCAACCGCACCTGGAGTACTGTGTGCAGTTCTGGGGTCCCCAGTACAAGAAGGACATTAAGCTTTTAGAGAGGGTCCAGCGTAGAGCCGTGAAGATCATTAAGCATCTATCTTATGAGGAAAGTGTCAGCCAGCTGGACCTGTTTAGTCTGGAGAAGAGAAGCCTGAGAGGAGATTTGATCAACCTGTTCAAGTACCTCAGGGGTGATTGTGGGAAGGATGGGGCCAGACTCTTCTCTGTGGTGGTCGGTGACAGGAGGAGGGGTAACGGGTGTAAGTTGAAACACAGGAAATTTCATCTCCATGTGAGGAAGAGCTTCTTTACTTCTTTCCTGTGAGGGTGACAGAGCCCTGAAATGGGCTGTCCAGAGAGGTTGTGGAGCCTCCTTCCCCGGAGATCTTCAACACCTGCCTGGATGCCACCCAGTGCCACGTGCTCCAGCTGTCCCTGCTTGAGCAGGGCGGTTGGACTAGTTGATCTCTAGAGGTCCCTTCCAACCTTAAACATTCTGTGATTCTGCAATTTTCTTTCCTAGTGACATTTTTGATGAAAGGATAATTTTCATGAAAGACAAGTTTTAGACAAAAACTTTCATACTGTGACTGCAGTAAAGACTTCTAGATTAAGGATTAGTATATATCAAATTATTGAATGAATAATGAGCAGATATGTTTTCTACAGGATTGTTGCATCCAGATTATGGAAGGGACATTTGTGAAGCTAACTGTCTGCAACCACATTATATGACATTAAACACATGTACTGAGCTGGTATCTTGCCCATAAATTTATGCAGTCCTGAGCAAATGTATGCCAGTCTTCCCAGATGAGGATCAGATCACTTTAATGCTTGTTGTTATACATTATTAAAATAATAAAAGAATGATAAGTTTCAGAATCCACTTACTGTTGAAGATGAGTTAATTTTGATCTATTTATTTATTTATTTATTTATTTACTTTTTGCTTCAGCCATTCATCCTTCTAAATAATTGCTTTGCTGTGAAGCCACTTTGGCACATTGTAAACTGACATGGCTGACTGCAGAAGCAAGGTGAAGTGACAGGTAGATTCTTCAGCAACATATGAATGTAGTAAAAACTAAATGATAATTCTGCATATGAGATTTCTTTGGTTCCCTGGCTGTCACCTTAATAGGTCAATGATTTTATGAAAAAATGTCCTATTTTCTTGTAAACCATTATTGTAATTTTATTTTGAACATTGTCAAATACTAGAAGAATATTTGACAATTTCCCATGGGGAAACAGTTTCCCCTGGGGAAACCGAGTAACATCAAGCAAGATTTCAGAGCCCTAGGGATGGCAATCAAAGGTCTGGGTGCCCAGGTTGTGTTCTCCTCTATCCTGCCAATGTGGGGAATAGATATGAGGAGGAAAAGGTGCATATTACAGGTCAACAATTGGCTGCTCCACTGGTCTTGGCAACAGGTTTTGTCTTCTATGACCTTGGGACATTGTTTGAAGACCATCAGCTAGTGAGGAATGATGAGATCCACCTCAGCAAGAGGGGCACGCATGTCTTTGCCAAAAGGTTGGCCAGTCTGGTTAGGAGGGCTTTAAACTAAGCATGAAGCGGGAGGGGGAATGTTACATGGACAGGGCAATCATTGGCATGCAGCCAAAGCCAGAAGGCATCCAACAGGAGTATGGTAGTGGGGAAGTGAGTATAGGAGATGACTACAGAGGGTCCTCTTTCACCCCTCCTGGAAAACCTGCAGGATCCATTACTTCCCTTAAATGCCTGTACACCAATGCACGCAGCATGGGGAATAAATAGGAGGAACTGGAGATCTGTGTGCATCATGATCTCATTGGAATTACAGAGACATGGTGGGATAGCTCACACGACTGGAGTGCTACTGTGCTGTGTGCTTTTTAGGAAGGACAGGCTGGGAAGGCGAGGTGGTGGAGTTGCTCTTTATGTTAGAGAGCAATTGGAATGTGTAGAGCTCAAACTGGGGGTGGATGATGAGCGAGTTGCGAGTTTATGGTTAAGGATTAGAGGGCAGGCTAATGTGGGAGACACTGTGGTAGGGATTTGCTACAGGCTGCCTGATCAGGACGAGGAAGTTGATGAGGCCTTCTATAGACAGCTAGAAGTAGCCTCATGGTCGCAGGCCCTGGTTCTCATGGGAGACTTCAACCACCCTGACATCAACTGGAAAAACAACATAGCCAGGCACAAACAGCCCCATAGGTTTCTTCAGAACATTGATGATAACTTTTTAACACAGATTGTGGAGGAGCCAACGAGGAGAGGTGGCTACTGGATCTCATACTAACAAATAGAGAGGGACTTGTTGGAGATGTGAAGGTTGGGGGCAGCCTTGGCTGCAGTGACCATGAGCTGGTTGAGTTTAGGAGCCAACGAAGAGGAAGCAGGGCTGTAAGTAGCTTTGAAAACATGAACTTCAGGAGGGCCAACTTTAGCCTCTTCAGAGACCTCCTCGGAAAAATCCCATGGGCTAGGGCTCTGGAAGGAAGGGGAACCCAAGAGAGCTGGTCAGTATTCCAGCAGCACTTCCTCCACGCTCAGGAGTGGTGCATTCCTTTGAGTAAGAAGTCAGGCAGAGGGGGCAGGAGGCCTGTGTGGATAAGCAAGGAGCTGCTCGCAAAACTGAAACAGAAAAAGACACTATACAGGCACCTTGGAAGTAATATAGGAATGTTGTCAGGGAATGCAGGGATGTGACAAGCCAAGACACAATTGGAATTAAATCTGGCAAGCGATGTTAAAAATAATGAGAGCTTCTTCAAATATATCAATGGTAAAAGGCAAAGGTGGGTCTGCTGGTGAACAGCATGAGTGCCCTGATTACAAAAGACACTGAAAAAGCAGAGTTACTGAATGCCTTCTTTGCTTCAGTGTTTACCAAGGGCAGCCCTCTGGAATCCCAGAGCCTAGAAACCAGAGAAGGTGCCTAGAGAGAGGAAGACTTGCCCTGGGTAGAGGAAGACTGGATCAGAGAGCTCTTAGGGAAACTTGACACTCACAAATCCACAGGCCTTGATGGGATGCACCTGAGAGCACTGCGGGAGCTGGTGGATGTTATTGCTAAGCTGCTTTCCATCATCTTTGAAAGGTCCTGGAGAACGGGAGAAGTGCCAGAAGACCATAAGAAAGCAAAAGAGCCGCCGGTCTTCAAAAATGGCAAGAAGGAGGACCCAGGCAACTACAGGCCATTCTGACTCACCTCCATCCCTGGAAAAGTCATGGAGAAGCTCATCCTTGCTGTTGTCTCCAAACATGTGGAGGTTAAGAAGGTGCTCCGGAGTAGTCAGCATGAATTCACCAAGGGGAAATCATGCTTGACTAACATGATAGCCTTCTATGACCACCTGGGTAGATGAGGGGAGGGTGGTGGATGCCATATATCTGGATTTCAGCAAGGCTTTTGACACTGTCCCTCACAACATCCTCCTGGGCAAGCTCTGGAAGTGTGGGGTAGATGAGTGGACACTGAGGTGGATTAGGAATTGGCTGGATGGCAGAGCTCAGAGGGTGGTGATCAGTGGTGCAGAGTCTAGTTGGAGGCCTGTAGATAGCGGTGTCCCCCAGGGGTGAGTCCTTGGTCCAGTCCTGTTCAATTTATTCATCAATGACCTGGATGAAGGCACAGAGTGCTCCCTCAGCAAGTTTGCTGATGATACGAATCTGGGAGGGAACTGGGATACCTCAGAGGGCTGCGCTGCCATCCAGAGGGACCTGAACAGACTGGACAACTGGGCGTTGAAAAACCTGATGAAATTCAGCAAGGGCAAGTGCAAGGTCTTGCACCTGGGGAGGAATAACCCCGGACACCAGTACAGGCCGGCGTTGCCTGACGTTCTTGAGAGCAGCTCTTGAGAGCAGCTGGGGTTGCCTGACGTTCTGGAGAGCAGCTGTACAGGCCACATCTGGAGTATTGTATCCAGTTCTGGGCTCCACAATACAAAAGGGATGTGTGTGGATCTACTGGAGAGAGTCCAGTGCAGGGCCACAAGGATGATCAGGGGCCTGGAACATCTGCCCTATGAAGAGAGACTGAGGGAGCTGGGCCTGTTCAGCCTGGAGAAGGCTAAGAGGGGACCTGATCAGTGTATATAAATACCTCAAGTGAGGGAATGAAGAGGATGAGCCCCTTTTCAGTGGTGGCCACCGACACAACTAGAGGTAATGGCCACAAACTGAAACACCAAAAGTTCCACAGGAACGTAAGGAAGAATTTTTTAACAGTGAGGGTGACAGAGCACTGGAACAGGTTGCCAAGAGAGGTTGTGGAGTCTCCTTCTCTGGAGATCTTCAAAATCCACTTGGATGCAATCCTGTGTCACATGATTTAGGTGACCCTGTATGGCAGGGGGATTGGACTAGATGATCTCTAGAGGCCCTTTCCAACCTTAACGATTCAATGATTCTATGATTCTAAGAATACAATGAGGTCACGTTTCAGAGCAGATAATCTGTTAACCTCAATTTTATTCAATTTTTGAAAGAAAAGATATAGATCCCTATCATCAAAGACCTCAGAGTTCTCTGCAATGATATCCTGACAAGGCTAACAATGGTAGTAATTTCATCATTGGTTGCAACAAAAGATGGTTTTTTGACTGTGGAGTATAGATGTCAGGATACAGTGAGGATACAGATGAGTATTACCTTTAAGTGCTCTCTACAGAAATGTGTAAGGATAAGCAGAGTTTTAGAGGTCAATAAGAGAATACTTTTCTTTTTTTCCCAATGCCCTTTAACATTTCAAACAGCCACAATTTCTTTAGGATTGAAGACCTGCCCCTTGTGGACTTCACCTCATGGTTGCATGCACATGGTACATGTTGCATTGTTGCATGGCAGCTCAAGCCTTAATTTAACTGAGACTTCAGCTCCTATCCCCAACAATTTTTGTGGCTTGCCGTCCTCCCTGGACCCTCTTCCACCCTGACATTTCCTCTGCCGTCATTAACTTTACTTGGTATGAAATTCCAAACTCTGTCATGCTTTACACTTCTTCCTGGACCAGTTTCTGTCTCTAGCTAAACAAATAGCAGAACTGAGACAGAAGGCAAAGATGTTAACACAAGCCTTTTCAGTACTTCTCTGTGGTCACTTTAGCAAGAGGAGCAGCTGAGACATTGCCCGCATTCTCAAAACCAACTCGTACAGTCAACAAGCGCGTGTGATGATGGTCTGGGGGCATCCAGGGCATTCGTCAATGTTTGAATAAGTACTCAAGTGTAGAATTGGGTCCTTTATGCAATGTTTCAGACCAGCTGACTGACCTACACCTACCCTCCAAACAATGGCCTGGAGAAGACTTCCTGCTAAATTTGGTTATTGTCAACTCTTTTGTTGTGAGTCATGATTCTGAGCCCCATTCTTAAATTTTCTCCGTGTAATGCTCGAGGGCACAAACACATAAAACTTAGACACTGTCTTACTTAAATCCATCTGTGTATGACTACTATATTGTCTGCAACTGTTTTGCTCAGCTTCTTTCACTGATAGAGTAACATATAACCAGCTTTACAGGATTAAAATGGGAAAGGAAAAAATATTTCTGAATACTCTTAGACAGTCTCAGTTTTCAGAATGAATAAGTACATTGAATTGGTACATGTGCAGTATTGATACAACAAGAAAAGTCATAGTATTTCACTGTCTGGTGATTCACATCTCCATTGTGTGATTTAATGTTTTGTTATCATTTTTAAGATACATAGAACACAGGAATACTACTAATCTCTAAGCTTGCTAAGCAGAGACTTCTATTTCATTTTTATAATATAGAGATAACATTAATCTGCTTTTCTGTTTCTGACTGTACATTTTTTTTTTAAGTTTGAGTGGATAAAAGGCTCTATAATTTGTATTGGTGTAAACTAAGGACAGAGTTTGTCCCTGAGGGGTTTATGAAGCTTGCTACGAAAATAGAAAGTATCTGAAGTGCAAATCCTTACAGCAGGAGAAAATAATATGAGCATGATATGTGATGACAGCTTTGTATCAATTACAAAACCATCCTGAGGTGTACTGGAGCATCTGCTAGGTCATTTTTTTTTACAACAGCACTAATTAGGAAATATTTCAAGGGACTGGCATTTTTTGATAGGCTGTAAAAGAGGGTGAATAGACAAAGCTCATAAAGATGAAGCTAAAACACAAACACATCCCATAAAAAAGAGACAAAAATTGACAAGAAGAGAATTAAAGCTAAGATGAAAGCAGTGTATGCTTTTATTTTTATGGTAATTATTATTTTTAAGTTTATCAAGAAATAAGATATAAAGTAATTTCAAGCAATACCTGATCAGGTACCTGCATGTGCTTTCACTCAGGTACATGAATGTGCTTTGTTTTGAAAAATGAACAGGTATGTTAACTTTGCTTTTAATTTTTTGCCCTTCTCTGCAATACAGACAAAAGAAAATCACAGAATAAAAATATGTGACAGACATGATCTGCATTACCCAATGCACTACTCAATATGTTCATTTCCAACAGAGTAAATAACAGGTGTGATTGTTATCAAAGCACTCTGATATGTGGATAGAAATATATCGTTCATTTTTGTTGAAATTAAAAATACAGCATGAGTATTATGTCTGCAGAATCAATCATAAATAAATTTTTATGCAAGACCAAGAGAAGGCTCTAATTTATTATATCTGTAAGATGTTCTTCATATTTTATTTATGCTTTTGGTATATTTGACATTCATCTCCACAATACATTCTTACTTTTTAGGTTGAAATGATAAAATGCTTGATTTGTATTTAAGTAATCTGTACTGAAGGAAACCATGCTAACAAGATTCTTACACTGATCTCAATTATATTGATAAAAATCCAGCATAAATCCATTCATTCAGCAGCTGCTTATTTTTATTCTTCTTATTTCATGCGAGAAATATCCATTTCTTATCAAAGTGATCCTGGAAAACAAAGAAAGAACAAAAAACTCTAACCTGTTGCTTGAGCAAGACATATGTTTTCTGTAAACTACAAGGCAAATCAAATGCAGGTGATAAAATTTCTGACACACCTGCCAAAAATCATGCTTTGTGTTGATTACTGAGGTTCACTGCATTCTTTTTCAGAAGTAGCTGTTAGTTAGAACTCCTGTGTGTTTGTGGAGAGAAAAAATAAGCCATGCTTCCAGAAAGATGTACAGAGAAATCTTTATATTCCTCATATCTCCAGTCATTTCTTGTGTTTTTTAGCAAGAAAAGGAAAGTCTTCATGATGATACTGAATTACTATTTCTATAACTGTCCAATTAACATGAAGATATTACTGAGGGAGATATTAGTGCCGTATGGACTACAAGATGCTGGAGACACCTAGCTTTGTGTCTCTTTCTTATGAAGCACAGATAAAGCAGTTGTCCCATAGTTCTAATGTTTGATGGATGTGGGAATTTAGCTGACAAGTAGATGTTTCAAGCAAAACCTCATGAACTCAGGGACAATAGAAACACGAGACTTAATGGGTACATCAGCGTTGTCAAGGAATGCTACTGACAGTAGTCAGCGCTGTATTGTCTTCCCTTTCAGAAGCTATCAAGGGCTATTATAAATACAGGTAGTTCTCCCTGCTGTTAGATGAAAGGGTTTTTTTTTTTTTTTCCGGATTTAATAACAATGAGAGCTATGAACTTTCACTTTTATACAAAATGTATTTATGCACAATTTTACATAGGTGTGCCCACATGACGATGTTTTCACCTTCTATGTTTCTTCTGCTTTGGTTTATAGTTTATAGCACCACTTGCCTTTTATTAGTTTTCAAAGTACTTGTATTACTTTCAACCTTAAATTTTATATGACTGAACTTCAGATTGTTATTACTCAAGTCCCCAAGGGTGAGCTTATCCATTTCTTTCTAAATGCTGTGCTTAGGCTGTCTGCATTAATGTCTCAAGTGTGTGTTATCAGCCATTTATTCACATCTTTTTTTTTTTTTTTGCCTTGTTACTAAATTTACATATTAAAGGAGGTCAGTTCTGAATGTGATTCTGGAGGAATTTCACTGCCTTTCAATGTATCATCTATCCCATGAGTATTGTCCATTACCTTTCTTCCTTTAGAGTTCCTCTACGACATTTATATGGTCCATCTTTTTTTCTGTGTGTGTGTCTGTTTGATCTCTCATATGTCATCACACAAAATGCTATATCAAATCCAGATAGATGATATGTGCTGAATTCCTTTTATCTATAAACTCAGTTATCTTATTAAAGAAAGCTATGCAATCAGCTTGTTAAGGTAAATAGTCAACAAACCGAGGTTTTGTTTTACCAATATTCTATAGCATAATGCAGAAATTCCTATTCTGTCCCCTGTGTGGCACAGAGTCAGTTGAAAGTCCTCTTAGAGAGTTCAGGAACTGATGTAATTTGAAAGCTAAGGTTTATAGTAACATTTATTGAAAAATCATATCTCCATTTTTCTTAACTCGTCAAATGCCTTTATTTTTTCATTGATTTCCATGTGGGGATTGGATAGAGATAAAAGGAAAAAGCAGATAGTTTTAACAATGATTCAATAATAGATTTGAGAAGAATAATGGGAAGTAGAATTTACAATAACTGAAGTGGAATAACTTAAGCAATTGGGGAATAAATTAAATAATCATCACAGATTCCTGAAAGCATAAACATATTAAATTGTAAGGCTAGTGGAAAACATAAATAGCTCAGACTAATAATCACTACTGTCATAAGCCTTGAAGTATTACACTGCAGGATGATTCCCATTCTTTAGATTTCCTTCTATTAATTAGGATGCACAGTGACGATGCAAAGGGAGCAACTACACGTGAGAGCACTTCCTCTGAGAGTCCTTTCACAAATGAGCATTGACGTGTCTTATAAATTTGCCATGCATCTTGAAGCAGTTCTGCACATGGCACCTGCTTTATCCAGCTCCATGAGAATCATCTCTCACCACTGAAGGACCCTCATGGCTCAATGCGCTTTCTTGCAGGCTATTACTGTCAGCAGGGGCCTTAGTACTTATGGAAGCAGAGGAGAATGTTTCTCTTTGATTAGATGAAGGCTTCATATGGCAGCTTGTGTAGACCATCTGTATCAGGATGCAGCTCACTGTGTGTAAACAAATGTGACTTCCAGGAACTGAGGCTACAAATCAGCTAGGTGTTTTATCCTCAGTTCTGAACTGCCAATATGGATTTAATCCAAACACATGAAATAATCTTTACCAGATTTCACTGTATCTGTCTTAAAATTAGCCTAATGTTAGTTAGATTTCTCCTGTTTGGAAAATAATAGTGCCTGCAATGCATTATTTATAGCCTCTCTTGGAGCCACTATTGTGTAAAATGTAATTAAAGAGTTTCTAAAATGCATGGTACAGTCTAGGTCAGGTAAATACATAATCAGAGAGTTATTAATGGAGCTGCAATTAATTAATATGCCTGCATCAGAGTCATTAAAGCTGATTAATGTTATGGCACACAAAGAGAATTTGTAGTTAACAAATCAATGACCCAGTAGACCGTATTGTCTCCTTTGGAGCCATTACCCTGTACCATATCAAAGCTTCATTAGAGAATTTTTAATTTACTGATCATCAGCCCCAGTAGTCATTAGTTGGCCCAGGCTGATGATGCATGTGCACAGAAGAAATGTAAGATAGTACTCCATCGAGGGATAGATCTGCTCACAATGACACTGCTGTAAATCAAAGGTAACTCCATTGGAACCATCGAATGCACACAGTTATGGGGGGAAAAGATACTCCAAGAGGAAAGTCAAATCAATTGAGATTTGCAAAAGTACATTTATTATGCTTATAGAATAACTCATTTATAATGGACTAACTAAAAGGCTTGATTTTTCATTTTAAAATAGAAAAGAATATTACTCAGAACTCATATGATAGGGAGGCAGGAAAGGGTGACAGGTTATACATTTTCTTGCCTTACAAGTTTGGATTTCATCTGAGGTTTACCTTGAGATCAGGTATTTTAAGGGTGATAAAAGCATCCCTGGAATGCATTTTCAGCTGATACATACTTCTAGCCTTTGCTCTTTCTAGGCATAGATTTTGTCTGGAAATTCTTTTTTTTTTTTTTCCCCCTCGCTAGGGCTAAAGCTTTCCCAGGTTTTCATTAACTTCAGTGGAGTTACACTAGAGAGAATTGTGGCTCAAGTGTTTCAATATAGAATTAATGTTCACAACTGCAGTTAAAAGATCCCCTTGAGGATGATCCTCACTATAATCTTTTACAAAGACTTAGCCCAAGTGTTTCCTTGTTTACATATACAAACTTGGACTTGCTTTGAGGGGCCACCCTCAAAGCTGTGCCATTTTAAGAGTGTAGGAGGGAATGATAAGGGTTCATGATTTTCTTGTAGTCACACTCTTTTTGCAGATTTTGTTATGCAGAAGTCCTTTTCACGTTCTAGAGATTTATGGAGCTTCTTGCCCATTTTGAAGCAAGGATTATTATCTGACAGCCTTGTTCAGAAATGTAGATAAGAGTTCATTTCATTTACTTTTGATGTATTGTAGAAGGCAAGAGTATTCTTAGACATTTATTCTTACAATAGACAGAGCTTAGACCACTGCTAACAAGTAAAGGATTTGCTACATATCATATAACTGTTGTTATCCAACTCAGACTTTCTGTAGACATTGGTTTTACCAACAGGTTGTTTGATGTAACATAAAGATATCACAATATTAGTTTAGATTAGGAAAACAAAATCCACTTTTTCTAACAGTTCAGTGTAAAAAGAGACAGCACCTCATTTGCTTTCCCTTTCTTGTTTTAAACAAAGACTGTCAGTAACACAAGCCCACCTTATTTAAAAGATCATTTCATAAATCAGTCAGTGGGTAATAGTATTTATAAATATGCATTTTAGACCAATACAATTCAAATCTTTTGAGAGTCAAGTTTCTTTTGCTGCTGAAATGTATTGCTCGCAATATTACTGCTAAGCAAGGGTGACATTCATAATTGGTGCTTTCAGATGAAAGGGCAAATAGCCCATGGCTTAAAGAAAAGTAGCTCACTTTTAGGGCTGCAGTATCACATGATGTAGAAAGAGCAAGCGACTGCAGTTACTGCAACTGGCATGTGTTTATACCCCTCTGACTTGCAAATCCACACCCAAACATCAGGAAAAAAAATTCTAATGTGCAAATGTTTTAGTCAGACTTACAAATTTCCTGAATGTAATAACTAAATATGCTTTGTCATCAAAAGACTTAGCAGAGTTGTGTCTGTACTTCTCCACTCACATTCTGCTTCCCAGTTCTTCCCTTATTGGCGGTGCTCTGAATGGGACATTTCTTAAAGCAACATCCTTTCCGATGCAGGAAAACAGAATATACTTCAGCTTTGAATATGAGGGTTTTTTTTGTTTGTTTGTTCGTTTTTTTTTCAACAATTACTGGAGTGGGGCTCATAAGGAATGTCAGAACTGATCTGTTTGGGTAACTGCCTTGAACAATGTTCACACAAAGGATAAATATTGAGAAGTTAACTGGCTAGTTTGAAGTAGTAAATCATGTGCATTTATCCTCTGTGTGAACATCCTAGAAATCGCTGCCGTTGTTACTAGTAGTATAAGAGTTTCTTCTTGTGCATTACTGTTAACATATAGACTGTTCCACTTCTGCCTTTTTAGTGGCTTTATTTAGTCAGTAATTTTCCTGCTGTCACTGCAGTACTGAGACGGCTTTCTTCCCTTTCCAAGACATCCAATGCACTATAAAATAAAATCTGATGTTTTGTTTCTTTCTAACAGATCCTATGCATGAGACTGCTCTTCTGTAACTGAATTTAAGTCATTGCTTTATTTAAATATGCTGGATTTAGCAGAATCAGGGAACATTCCCTAGTGTCAGGGATATTTGCATTTTTCTAGATGAGTCTTGGTTGTGTTTTGAAGTCCTTTGAATTAAATCCTTGAGCTTTCAAAAACTGAAAGAGTAGATGAAAATTTCTATAACTATTTTACAAGAGAGGAAGATGAAGTTTAGTATAGTACTCTTCCCAAACCAGCCACGGTAAGAGTCAACATACCATCAGACACAACTCTATTTAGTGCCTGTTCTGCTTCTGCTGTCCAAACTGGCTTAAAGGAAGCCAACCTACCTTTCCCTGCACAGTGCAATTCTATGAGGTGGCAGGTGGGTGATCTCTTGGAAGGTGTTTTTACAAGTCCCCGTTTGGCCTAGAGTGGTTTTATTGCTACAAGCCCCTGAATGTACTCCAGATTCAGGGAAAAAGTGTTCAAAGGGTCCAAAAAAAAATGAAAGACCAACTCAGCTATATCACCATCACATCATCTAGCTGTTCTCTCCTGACAAATCTGTAATAACCACTGTATTTTTTTTCTCTTTAGCAAACCTTACATAGAAGAAGTACTAAATTCACTTTCTACAAGATGACTCATATTTTAAAAGTGTCAAAATTAATTTCATAGTCATAATTACTGTGATTTGGCAATGTCAGACAAGAACAACACATGATTTATCCTAAATAGGAGATGAAAGACACTTAATTGTTGTTTTTATGAAGTCAAATTGGCTGCTAGAAATGTGGAAATACAGGTAAACTGAAGGTTTTTATAAGGACTACTGAAGTGAAGAATTACATCAAATTCACTTTCTCTCTCTCTTTTATTTTTGCTTTTGACAGGCTTGCTGATCATCTTGGATTTCACTTCTTTATGCAAATGCAGCACAGCTGGAATGAAATTCCTTAAGAGGCTCGTTTCATTCCATTTGCTCATGATTAAAGCTTTGTTCATAGATAGGTTTCCATTTTCAGTGTTCTGTTCAAGTTCTGCTTTTAGCCTGCTTCTTCTTAGAAATGTCAAATGATGATGAAGAAGGCATCAGGTGACTTGGCCTTGGTCACACTCAGCAGGGGCTGTACTGGCTTGCAGGTCTTTACTCTAGGCTAAAGATGAATCCTGTGACTTTTCTCTTCTTTTGCTCTCCTTCCAACCCCATGTCCACTTTGACAATCCTCTTCATGATTTAACAACAAGAAGGACAAATAAAAATGGAAATGTTTTAGCACATGTTTGCATGCAGAGAACGTACCTTGGTAGAATGACCAGCTGAAACACATTGGTTATTTACTGGAACTAAGCATGAGATATTCTAATTCCTTCTTCTTCTCGCAACCTTATTCTGTGATTAGTTTTATGTAAAAAATGTGTTTGCTTTCCTGTTTCTGTTTCAGAGCAGCATAAAAGCTCTGGAAGCAATAAGAAAAACAAAATCTCTAATTTTTTTTTGTCACAAGCTATGTTTGCTTTAGAGTCATCGATATATTTGCTCGAGACCTTCTGCTGGTAGAGATAAAGAAAACCAGATTTACGTCAAGAGATCTTACAGATTGAGAAGTTGTTTTTAGTAATAAAATTACTTACATACACATATGTACCAGTACTTGAAAAATAATTTCATTTTTACAATTTTAACATGTTTTCTTGCTCTCCTTCAAATATACTTTTAGCAAAGTTCACAAGTGTACAACATAAAATGGAAAACATAATACATTATGAATAAAACTTTAAAGCAACAGCTTAACTGGTAATCTTTAAATAAACTCTAAGTCCTCCAATATGTCCTTTAAGTTAAATAAGCAGCCTAAGAAACACAGAGGGTACAAATTAGAGAGAAATAGAAAGAGAAAAAACAGCAAAAGCCATTACGATCTGAAAATCTGTTCCTTTGTTTCATTTTGTTTTTCTTCATAGCTGAAATTATGTTACTGTATGCGAATGCAGCAAAGGGAGCACCTAGGACTTTAAATTCTCATCTAAATCACTGTAATGTAAATCAGGAACAATTCTGTGGAGCTCAGTAGAATAACACTGTTGCAAGCAGAATGAAAAGCATGCTCCAAAACTGAGCTCTTTATCTATCTATCTATCTCAGTTGCATCAGCACATACCAACTACTGGCAACCACATCAATGAACAACTGAATATGTTAGTCCACTTATTTAATTATTTTCACTGCTGGAAAATGTGTTCCACGGAATATAAAGAGAGAGTGAGTAGAGCGGACATTGAAGAGCAATATCTAATGTACATACCTCCCATAGTATTTTAAAAACCTCTCAATGTGAACCATCCAGAGCAACACTGGTCTTTCTCAGGCAGACAGCTAAGACAGAGTCACCATGTCATTGCCACCTGCTACAAGACAAATTTTTCAGCCCTAACGAAGCTGAAAGAATGTTCTTTCTTCTTCGTTGCAATTTACAGTTCTTCTACTAAAGAGAGAGAGAAAGAGAGAGAGAGAAAGAAAAGGAAGGAAGGAAAAGGAATGTCCTGACATCCACAGAAGTCCATCAGTTCAGTGGGGAGGGACAGAGATATGGATAAGGTTTAGCAGGAAAATATTCAGTGTGAGGAATTCTTGTGTGCCCATCCACAAGCCCTCCAAACTCATGCTAGCCTGCAGCAGTTTTAGTGGGACACTATGCCACTATGCCACTATGCAGTCTGGGGAAGGTGTATTTAAGCCTAAATTGAGAAAGTCAACATTAATCTGCAATGATCTTCGGACTTTTTCCTGAAGGGATAACTAATGAAGAATGGGACTGACACCAGGAGAAGGTGCCTGAAATCTGTTCAAGTCCAGACTGCCCTCAGCATTCTGAGCTATCAGATCTTGGGGAAGAGTGAGTCTCAACATAGTCTATGAAAACCTGCTCAGCTAGTTAATTAATTTTACATTTAAAAAAAAAAAAAAAAAAACCTACAAATGTGGACGAAAATGATGTGAAAAAATAGACACCAAAAAAAAAAGCTGATATTTGTAAAGATATAAAAACTATCACATTAATTTGATCCATGGCAATATTGTTCATAAATGGCTCCTACGTATTTCCAAGTAAGTCTCTGTTCTATCCTAAAATATTGCACTCTCTTCAAAATTGCTATTTAGGAAGACCAGCAATCCATTCTGACTGTGCTGGAGGAATATTGCCTCAGAATTTCAGGATTAGCATCTTTGCTTTAAACTGTTCTCCTAAAACATTTCTTGTTCTTGATGAAATTCAGGTCAAAGTATCAGTCAAGGCCATTATCTCTGATGCTGCCTGATACACTTGTCTGTATCAATTCTTTGGAAAAGAAATTACTCAGGAAAAGCTATGGGAATCCTTGGCATTACTTGTACTGTCAGACTTATGAGAAATCTGATGGAGTTTAGGGCAAGAGCCCATTCCTGGACACCTCCACACAAGATGGTTAGCATTTCTCCTTAATTTAGTGCCATGGTCTCATAGTTTACAGTCTCACCAGCTGAACTGGTTGCTTATCCCTTCCCCACTCTCCCTCCTGAACAGCCTTGTGTAGTGTATGATTATACACTACAGTATACAATACTATAAACCACAGCTTAGAGCACAACGAATATGTGTTAAGTAATCCAGACTAGGACATTTTGGGCAACACTGTATTTTACGACTTTTTTTTTTTTTTTTTTGGCACTCTTTTCTCATGAGCTTCCCAAAGACCTGTTCTTCATCCTGCTTCTGAACTGCTGAAAGACACTGTGATTATACAAAATTATCCAAGGTGCAAGGATAAAAATGATAAATTTCATAGGTTTTGAATGCCTAGGTATCTGGAGTTCTCAGTTTAGATGACTAAAGAAGGTCACATATTATTATGAAAATGGAAATACTAAAGATATCACGTTCTTGATTTTCTAACTTATTCTTTTATTTTCTCCAGTAATGAGAACATATCAAAATCTGATGACTTCTAGAAAGACTCAAAAACTGGGGATAAAATTAGAATAAGAGAGGATCTTCTAGGCAGCAAAGGGCATTTCATTGTTATGCTTTTTTGAATGATCATCTGTTACATTTGTTTTCCCAGAACACACATTTTCAGAGAAAAGATACTTTCCTGAGATATATTTTTTTACTTGACAACTGAAATATTAAATAATCTAGTCAATATTAATCTACACGAGTTTGCCCTAAATAGAGTGTTCATTGCTATTTATCCTAAAGTACTTTTGTCTTCTAATCCTTCCCTAAGTCTTTTCCTGAGACAAACTAAGCAACAATGTTTTCTAGGGTGGGTTAAGAATCTCACCAAAAGATTTTCATATGTTAGGCAAATGTATGAAATTCAGTTCCATTATTTTTTTCTATTGACATTCTAAAGATAGTGAATAATTATAAGACAATAATCAGCCCAGCATAAAACTAGAGTAAGACAATTCAATGAACGTCTCTGAGATAGAACATAAATGGTTTAGTATCATATTTTAATACAGAAAAAAGAACATTCTAATGGATGTGTTCACTCACTTAGTAGAGTTATACTGCGAAGTTATAAAAATAAGTATTTAATATGTAAGGAACCTTGTCTCAAGAAAAGAAAGTAGAAAGTATTCTGAAAATTGTTATTTTATAAAAATGTGATAGATGAAATCTAAAGTTTCATATTTTGATTTATGGCTTGTCTATTTTAGATTATTTGTCAAATGCACTCTCCAGAACACGTCATCACCCCTTATACCCTTCGAAAGTTACTTTCTTCTGAGCATTTTATTTTTTTCATGAGTTTTCTAACTAATAAACTAGAGTTAAATTATGGTGCATTTATCAATATAATCTATTAATATTATCTAAATGACATTTATCAGATAATGCAAGATAAGAGAAAGTCTCTGCACCAATCAGAAGTTTCAAAGCTCTGCTTTCACTTACTATTTGCCAGTGTAACTGTTCTGGACCAAATTTATGATATATTTGATAAATTATCTGTTACTTCTACAAAACAGGTGTAATTCCTGGGATATACAAACATTTCTACAAATCCTATTTTCCTGAATTAGATTTGCACTTCATAATTCTGTCTGCGATCCTTAGCCTCCAGAATTAGATATTTCTTGGCAAAATGGAATGGACTGTTACTTCTAAGACATATCTTTGACACTATATGTTCCCTTTAAAGAAAGAAAAAAATAAACAGAAGCATTTCTCTATTTTTCTTTCTTTCTTTTTTTTTAATCTTGAATGCTTTGGATGATTTCCCAGATAACATGCTAAGATTAAAAACAAAAAGTATAGAGATATATCGTGTGTATCTGAAGATATCACATACTGTAACGACTGAAAATTAAGAGTTGCAAATTAAGGCTTTTAACAGCTTTGCACTTCCCAGATTCCCATCTAACGCAATTTAGAGTGTTAAACCCTGTTGTAATGGAGTGCAATACATAAGAGACTCAGTCCTTTTTTTCTGTTTTCATCTTCAGGTTTCCTTAAAGTGTAAGCCTCTGATTTGCAAAATAGTTACTTCCTTTTTATGTATATCCTCTTCAAAAGACTCGCTTTCAATTTACAAACAAAGTGCTACGCAGAGTTTCCTTAAATAGAAGTAGAGTTATTGAATATTCCCATCTTAAGAACATACATTTGATGCATTTTTTGCTCATAACTTAGATGCCATTGTCTTCCTGTAGAGATTGTACGCCGATCAGTACACTGATAATAAAGCCCAGTGCACGGATATTATAGCTCTAATTACGTAGTATGAAATTAGCATAATTTATCTTAAAAAAAAAAAAAAAGCTTTGTTACACAACGCCTATTTTGTTGCTTTGTTAACTTGTTTTTCACTGGAAAACTTTCTCTCTTAGGAGTAATCCCCTAAATTCTCTTGAAATCTACTACCAAATTCACTACCCTCCTGATTTTGGTAGGAAGCCACCACCTTTGTCAAAATCTGCTACCCTACTATTATGTTTCATGATTTAATGGTTTTTCTGGATGAATGACTGTTGTGTCTGCAGACAAATCCTATTGTTCTCGCAGAGTAAGTCTCTCCCAAATGTGTTGGACTCTGTGCCTGTGTTGTAATTGATCTAAACACATGGAGCCATTTGTTGGATTTGTTGCTCATGCGGAGAACAATAGAGCTTAGGCAATGTCAGACGCAGGACACAGAATAAAATGGTATTTTGGCTTTTGAATCTGCCAAAAATTATGTGGTCTGCAAAACATGCTGCCTGACCTACTCAAACCCGGTTGAACTTGATGTGGTTATAGAGTCTATAGAACTACAGAATTATAAAACATTAAACATTAGTCACAAAGACGAGGTGAGATTTTTTTTTTTTTGAAACTGATATAAATATAGACTAAATATATCCCAAAGGGATCAGGATTCAAATATTTCTTTCTTCTTTTCAGTTATTTACAAAGTTTTCTTGCCATGAAAGAACGGCCAATCTATATTTTACTCAGAAGAAAATGTTTCCTGGGAAACCAGGACTGAAAAATTGAAGCCAGACCCACGAATCTTAGACCACCAATTTTAGAAGAAGCACAAAACTTGTCTTTTAATTAGTCAACTATTCTGCCCATTGATTGCCTCAGTACTGATGCACTTTTTTCATTACTATGACTTGCAATAACGCCAGTGAAGTCAATGGGAATCAAGCATGCTCAATCAGTCTCTAATGGTTAAGAATAATATATACGTGAAATTAAACTTCCCAATATTTTATGAACAGACATTATGAAACCAAAGACAAATTCAGAACTGCTTATGCATTCCAGACTAATTAGAAATTTGCCTGTAAACTTACATAAGTTCTGCTTACTGTCTGTAGTGCATTCTGCTTTAAAAAAAAAATGTTTATTTCAGTTAAATGTGATGGAAATACCTACCTTGTCTACCTGTCTACCTTGTCTACCTGTCTACCTTGACTTCAGCTTTACTTTTGACACAGTCTCCCATAACATCCTCATTGGAAAGCTTAGGAAGTGTGGACTGGACGAGTGGACAGTGAAGTGGATTGAGGACTGGTTGAATGGCAGAGCGCAGAGGGTGATGATAAATGGGACTGAGTCCAGTTGGAGGCCTGTGGCCAGTGGTATCCCGCAGGGGTCAGTACTGGGCCCGGTGCTCTTCAACTTGTTCATCTTGAACAAGGGCATAAAATGCACTCTCTGCACGTTTGCAGATGACACCAATCTGGGAGGAGTGGCTGACAGTCCCAAGGGCTGTGCTGCCATTCAAAGGGACCTAGACAGGATGGAGAGCTGGGCAGAGAGGAACCTCATGAGGTTCGACAAGGACAAGTGCACGGTCCTGCACCTGGGGAAGAATAACCCCAAGCATCAGGACAGATTTGAGGTTGACCTGCTGGAAAGCAGCTCCGCAGAGAGAGATCTGGGAGTCGTGGTTGACAACAGGTTAACCACGACTCAGCAATGTGCCCTCGTGGCCAAGGAGGCCAATGGGATCCTGGCCTGCATCAGGAGGAGCCTTGTCAGTAGGTGGAGGGAGGTGATCCTCCCCCTCTACTCAGCTCTGGTGAGACCGCGCCTCGAGTATTGTGTGCAGTGCTGGACTCCCCAGTACAAGAAGGGCATTTTGCTTCTAGAGAGTGTCCAGTGGAGAGCAACAAAGATGATTAAGGGACTGGAGCATCTATTGTATGAGGAAAGACTTAGTGAGCTGGGCCTGTTTAGTCTGGAGAAAAGAAGGCTGAGAAGAGATTTGATTAACATGTTCAAGTACCTGTGAGGAGAATGTAAAGAGGATGGGGCCAAACACTTCTCGGTGGTGGCCAGTGACAGGACAAGAGGTAATGGGTACAGTTGAAACACAGGAAATTCCATCTCTGCAGGAGGAAGAACTTCTTTCCTGTGAGGGTGATAGAGCCCTGAAACAGGCTGCCCAGAGAGGCTGTGGAGTCTTCTTCTCTGCAGATCTTCAAAACCTGTGTGGATGTGACCCTGTGCCATGTGCTCTAGGTGTCCTTGATGGAGCAGGAGGGGTTGGACTAGATGATCTCTAGAGGTCACTTCCAACCTTAAGCATTCTGTGATTTTGTGAAATTATGGGAAGTCTAACTGGCTGAAAGAAAAAAGTAACCTTATTATTCAGTGTTTTGGCTAGAGTGCATTTTTATTTTTTGCCATTAGCAAAGCAGACCTAATTCTCAAGGTAAAGTTAATGGGTAAATTGGCCAGAATTAACAGCAAGAATCGAGTCTCATTAGAAAATGTAGGGTCAGAATTGGAAACTGCACTTAAAGCACTCATTTATTGCTATCTTTCAGGTTTTGCAACCTGAAATTTTTAGAGATTAAATAGCTAAGCACGCCCCCCCAAACCAAAGACTACTCTGTAAGTTCTGCTAAGACTGTTCCTGTATTACACTTCAGTGAGGTCAAAAAAAGATGCAAGTGACCACAGGCTTTGTCACATGGACCTGTTTCCATTCTTTTTTATTAGTTCTTAAGTATATCTAAACCTAATTTAAGATAAAACATACCTGGCTCATCTCTTCCTAGTAATTACCTTAGATGCATTATGATTCACAAGGATGGCTTCAACTTTTTGGTCTACAGATACCTTACATCATAGGGAGAATATGGAAATCAAAACACTGCACACAAGTGAATTACAGCCACAAGGGTCTGAAATAAATTTGAGAAATAAATCCCAGATTGTTTTCTTTATCATGTAATGTCCCAGAAAATACTGAGTGAGATGTGAAAATGCTGACTACCACTTTAAAACTCAAGAGCAGACATAAGTTGCAACTGATTTACACAGAAAGACAATGCATGAAAATATTCTTGCCCTTCTAAGGTACTTTTATCCCTGGCTTTGAGGGGAAAGTTTTCCTCTGCATCTTTGAATCATAACTACCTTAATGTGGGTAACTTCTTAGCAATGAGCTCTTATTGCATAGGCATTTTAAAATTATAGGCTTCTGAGAAGTTCAGCATTTTTCTCTTTTAATTTGCTTTATTTTCGGAATAACAAAGTAAATTAGTGCTGCTGGCACTATAGCTATTTATCTGATCCTACTCCTCTTGGCAATCTGTTCATGATTCATTAAAACATGCAGTATGGTCATTGTGATAGGCACTTGGGTGAATATGAGACAAGGTGTGGTGGAAGATATTGCATGGTCAAGCAATTAATATCATTTTGTATTTTGCTAAATAGAAACATCACTGTCTGTAGCGACTTTCATTTTGTGGATTCTATGAGCAAAAACTCCCCCAAACTGAAAGGGTTACATTTTTGAATTTGAGTGAACTCTATGACCCGATGTTTTTTCCACATATTAGTTTTGAAAATAAACCCTTCTGATAAGGTCACTGTTGCTCAACGAGTGATTGCTGTATTCCCAAATACACAATTGTGGTTTATGCTCACTGTAAGTATGGAAAAAAAATAGCAAAAAAAAAAAAAAAAAAAAAGTGTGGAGAGACATCCTTACCATCCAAAACCCGCTTGGATGCAGTCCTGTGCCACGTGCTCTAGGTGACCCTGCGTGTGCAGGGGGGTTGGACTAGATGGTCCCTTCCAACCCTCTAGAGGTCCCTTCCAGCCCTAAGCATTCTATGATTCTATGATTCTACAGTTTAACATCTATTAGTTACTAATTATTCTGAAAATTTTAGAAGTTTCTAATGATTACTTAAGTTCCTAGGTAGGCAGATTTTTCAAAAGACCTTCATGCTTATTAGTGTCTCTAAGCAGCACTAGATGCTACTAGGTCTTCCATTCTTTGTAGTAACTTTGAACACTTATTTCAAATAATGTAAAATGCAAACTCAGCTCTGGAAGCTATGTTCTTAAGATATTCTTCCACAAACCAATAATGATGATGATTAAAAACAATAACACCCCGAAATACACAGCAGAAGCAGTGAGACACAAAGCCTGTTGAATCAGTACAACTGAATTAATTCTCATGAAAGGTAGTGACTAAACTACTGACAGGCTTTTGAACACTCAACAGGAAGTTCGGTACGTTGGGATACATTATTGTTGCTGGAAAAATATCTTTGTCTAAGAATAATTCTAAATAACCATCAACTGCTTATTACATATGAAGAATATTTCAGGAAATAGGCTTTTAAAGTGTATAGGGCAGGTCACCCAAATAATCCATTTTAGAGAGTTAAAGGCAATTATCTCATTGACTGAAAACCGAGATCCAAATTTCCAGTTACCATCTACTTATGGATGCTCTCTGGATTTTTAAACAAACGAGTAAACAAAGCCCTCAGTTTGTTATAGCAATAGTTAATACATGCATCCACTTAGACTACTGCACTGGATATGGTTATGTGTAGCTTGAAATTAGAGTTAAATAAGGGAGAGTGCAGAAATTCATTTGAAAGGAGTTTGTACATCAAAAGTCTGAAATGTGCTATATAGAATATGGGATCTCTTGGAAGACTTCGAAAGTACAAATCTCAAGGTCATCTGAAGCTAAGTGCTTTCTAAGTCAGCCTGTTAGCAGCCAAAATCATAGCAGATGTCTAGCTAACAGATGTCTAGCTGTCCCTAGCTAGAGGGAAAAATGTTGATTATTGTTTTTTGTGAGACTAACTAGTTCTTTAAGATATGAAAGAGGGTAGATATATTGATTTTTTTCCTAGTTTGTTTCACAGTTGCCCTTTTATAGCAATATTTTAGTCTCCTGAAAAAAATGTCATTTATAAGGATGAAAATATCACAAAATTCTGAAATTGTCTGGTGAAATGATGAATTCTAAAAGTTCAGACTGTCGCATTGATGTAAAGAATAATATCTTTAGTTTGTGTAACTATTTTGACCAGATGTCCTTGAATTTAATTTATTAAAGCCTACACTCCTAAGATTGCTAAATAATTCACACAGGCATCATTGTAGAATTTTGCATTTGGTGACTTATTGAATCATTTTTTATTAATACAGAGCTTTCAATTAAATATTAAAAGCTTTGCTACAGTATACAGATGCTTTAGATAAAAGCATCTTGCAATCAATAAGTTTAGGATAGCATATCAATAATCACAACCAATCATGTTGCTAATTCACAGGTATTTCTGTCATTATCTCAATGAATATCAAGTCTGTTCTAGAAGGCTAACACTGTAATTGATGCAAAGTACACAGACACAATTTTATTTCACTGATGAAACTTCCACTTCAGTGGATGAAAAACCTGTACTATTTTCTTTTCTAACTCTAGAACTATGTAGACATCTCAGAAAAACAGGTGGGAAAAGTACTCTTAAGGGAACTTAAGCCCATATTTTTCAGTTTGGGCTACTCTTGTTTTGTTCATCTCGTCCACATGAATCCTGTTATGCGGTCACATAAACTCCTTCTCCATGTTAAACACTCCACATTTAGGGCTAGTCTGTGGAATTATTTGATTTTTCAGAAAAAAACAAAGGCTAGCTTGGATGACTGCAGAAACAGAAAGAGGATCAGAACTAGGCTGTGATCAGAGAGCAGATGGAAGCATATATCACTTTATTCAAAAAACTCTCTGTTTTGAAAAAAAAAATCTTGACCTACTTTTCACCTTTACTGTGGAAAGAATTTTGTCTATTCAGAACTAGTAAACCTGACTTCAGTAGGTGAAGATTCCTATATACAGCTGTAAGCTAAAGCTTAGAGGATAGAAGAACAGCACCATGAGCAACTGCGTGTGTATTTTGTTTTGTCATGTGTGTTCTTTATATAAAGTATTCTTAATTGCATGTGCATTTGTTTTTTTTGGTGGTATTTTATAACATGTTCATGTACTTTAGAATGAATTCAGACCTACAAGAAAATGTTTGTCACATAGCAGTGGCAAACTTCAAATTCAATAGCATCATTCATTCTAAATATTTGATTGATCAGTACTTTAAATGGCATATTCAACAATAATTAAATGTTCATTTATTAAACATTATCAAATATTTATTGAATGTAAAAAAATGATAATTTTTTAGGCTTGATCAGAGTAATTTGGAGTTTTAACTGTTGATTCACTTTAAACATAATGAAAATATTGAATCTAAAGAGTGTACAGTTCTAAATCTTAGGGTCACAAGTATGCCTGAGTTTTCTTTTCTAAAATATCTTGCAAGCAAACACTGGTTGTATGTTCCGTCTTATTCAATCACCATGTCTATTGGTTTGGGTACATTTTATTACAATGATGCTGGCGTGGATTTTGTCAAGAGCACTTAGCAACAAAAACAACAAAAAAATCCTTTGTATGGAGGTTTGCTAAGGACTGTAGTTTCCATGGAAACTCCTAGAAATAGTAATTGATTCCAACCTTTACAAACCCAGTGTGAGCCTTTTTCATCTAGATTTTTTTGCTTTAATAAACTTTTACATTCTATCTTGTTAAAATGTCACAAATCATGTTCATGTGAATTATTAATAGCTTATTAAAATAATCTCTTTATTTTTAAGCTTAAATGGAATATTGTTGTACCATTGTCCTTTTCTCCCAAAGAATAAGAAGCAACATCATTCAAAAGAATATTAGTTAAATTAATTGTCATTATAAACAGATCTGATTCAAAAGTTTTTTTACTGTATTTTAGCTTACTATATGAGAGGATATGAGTCACACACAAAAATTATATACCTAATCCTTAGAGCTATTAATATAGCTGCAGCTGGGAGGTGTAACTCCATCATGAATGAATGAGATGATAGTAAAAAAAAAAATCCTCTGTAAGGAAGCTTCTCAATGAAAAAGCTAGTAGACAAGCCTGAGAAAAAAGGAAACAGATGCTCAGTGATAAGAATGTGCCTGTTCTGACAGAGAACACCACCAGTGTGCGTGTGTAACGGGTCGAATGTGTGTGTGGAGGGGACTTATTCTGCTGTTTCCTTGCTATAATCTACAGTGAATCATTAAAACAAGATTTTGCTTTTCAGCTAGGAAATGACACTTTGCTTCTGTGTTATAAAGGAAATAACCCTTTTGTTCTCTTATGTAAATTCCTCTTTAGGAAGTTAAGATTGCTGGGGCACAGCCAAGATTCGGAGAAATGATTTTGCAAGGCTCAGAAGATGTTTATTGTTACAAAAATAACTAACTGGCCTCCAAGTGTGAAACTGGAACAAAATTGTTTGCAGAGCTTGATTGACTTTATGTGATAATGAAATATTTGGAATCATTCACAGAGAGGTCCTGCAGAGGACCTGCTATCCGGAAGCTTATTACGGTTCACATGTAGGAACCTAGTTTTGGTTCTGCTAACAGTCCTCATTAAACTATGTGGAAATAACTTTATCTCAGACTTATGAAAAATCTAAATGTAAAATAAATGGAGGTTTTCAATTGAGAATATATATATATATATACTTGCATAGCAACTTTCATCGAATATATATACATATATATATATATATACACACACACACACACACACACATATATATGTGCGCAAAATCATGAGTTTAAAAAATATGCAAATTCTCTTTACTGGTTTGTCCTCAATATGACAAATCAGAATTTGGAGTCATTCTTTAATATTTGGAACTGGTCCAGTATGATTGCTTTGTGAGCTGGAATTGCTAGTTTGTGTTACTGATGACTCTTTAAATAAGTGAATCAGGAAAATTCTCTTTCCAGTTTAGTCTAAGGCTAGATCTTACATTTAACATAGCTAGAGTTATGTCAAATGGAAAAAAGAAATCCCATTATATATTCCATGAAGAAATGAAGTAGCTAATAAGAGAAGTTTTCTGAATGTTAATCAAGCAGATATTACTTTTATATAGATAAAAATCCAGATGATTTCCTTCAACTTTGCTGTCACCAATAGGGTTGAATATGGACGAGATGCAAGCACCTGTATGGCATGTCCACATTATTTAACATTATTTAAATCGCTGTATAACAAATATACTGAAGGAAGTCTTACTGCAGAAAACAAAAGTCAAAGCAGATTTCCATTTTTCAGGTTAGAAAATATGTCATAGACACAGGGTCTTATTTTAATAGATCTGATCAGTTACTCCTTTTGAGTAGTAAAATGTTAGCATTTTCATTTTAGCAACTGCTAAGATTCCAGCTCCGTGAACTGTCTTGATGATTGTTATCACTCTCATTATCACTTTGCTTTTGATTTCTCTTATAAGAAATATTACCAAGAATATTATACAGATAATAAAATTCTAGGAAAACTGTGCAGGCTTGCGCTCCTCCAGTTCTTCATTCTGTGTTTATCTGTTGGCATCATTCAGAGAATGTAGCAGTTTCACAGGCAACGCACAAATCCAGAGCAGCCGGCAGTGGTCTTGGTAGGTTGTAAATAGAACTTGAATGGCTTGTTCTGTAATCGTATAAATACATAAGTGGTAAGTATATGAAGAAAGTCATTACATGTCAACTGTGAGTACAGTTGTGATGGTTTATTTTACATAGAATGCAATATTTTTTTGGATGTTTTACAAATGCTGACAGTTGCTGCTCGATCTGAATATCAGTGAATTTATTCATGGATTTAGTATTTCTAATCTGTTCTTCTTAACAGTCTTTGAAATACCATGATCATCACTGGAATTCTTTAAATACAGTATTGCTACTCTCTTTGTCAACTGTACAGTATCAAAATCAAATGGTGCCAGCTGTTTCATTTCCACACACTATGCTGAGACTAATCCTAAACCCAAGATTATTCTCTATTCCATGTTTAGGTTACCCTGCCAGATGTTACAAAGTAGCGCTGCAGTGTAGAAAATGAGAAGGCCAGAAACAGAAGTAAATACTGGGAACAGTTAATGGATGCACTACAAAGTCAGACACAATTTGTTATTGTTTTGAAAGAAATAGATGGATCTTTCACTTCCCTATCCATATGCCATCTGGCTCAGCAGAGCTTCTGTGGAAAAAATATAATTCAAGGGCAGAAAAGACTAGCACGGAATCAACACAATGGATCAGCACTGAATTAACAACACTTCTTTCCTGTAGTTCTATAACAAATATTTCAGAGTTAGGACAAAGCTGCCTTGCAATCTCCTAGTTTTGTATTCCCAAATCTTACACTTTGATCAATAGAACTCATTTTCTGAGGCTTGAGGATGGAGGAGATCACCTTTTATGATATTAATATTCAGAGACAACTCATTTAATAGGTACAGTTGTTTCCCTTTTTGCTTTCTACCACTTCTTCAGCAATGCAGCATACATCTGTTAACCGTAACCCATCTGCAGTATACTGAGGATAGTATCTCTTGTAATTTGATTAAGATGGCTAAAAATTTTAACCTGCTGTGCTCTCTGATGTTCCCCTATACAGATATGTTAGGTTATTTCTTCGTCATCTTTGTATTTGATCAAAGGAAGAACTTTGCCTGTAGTTCCATAATAAAGTTTGAGTCCCTGAGGTACAAATTCAATCTCTCATGTTAACAAGGCTGTGGAGAAAAGACTACAAGAAAAATAACATCTGTTGAACAGTTCTTGGACAGGGTTCACTTTGGAGTGAAGTGTTAAAGTCCTCCCTCCACATCGTTAGTTTTTCTGCTCCAGGCAAAAGACAGGATGGTGACTTTAGATCATAAGTGGAGTAAGGATTAAAACAGAATTGAACTTCGTAGTCTATAGGTGACAGATTCTTCCTCTTACACAGATACTCAATACAGCCAACCCTGTTGAGCATTTCCTAGTCATCTCCCATCAGAAAAAGTGGGAATTACAGCCTCTTTGATCTCTTCTTCACAAAGATCTGATGAGTAGCAATGTCGAAATGCTTGCAGAGAAATAAGCAGGTGTCTTAAAGGTCTTTGAGGAGCAGTGAAGACAATATTTCCAAGTTTTCTGCACTACTTTTGCCTTTAGCAATGATTTAATTGCATGGGGGAAAGAATGGTAAGATGGGAGTTTGTGTGGCAAGGACAGACTTTTGGGCTTGGTGTATCAGACTGAGTCACAGACATTATGTGTTCTAAATCTATTCTAGATGTAAGCATCTTTGATATGTGCTTTTATTCATTACAGTACATTAGGGTACATAAAGCAGTACTTGAGGAGAGCTAAAACAAAGACTAAACCTTATTCAGAAATGTCAACTAACTTTTAGGCTGAGAGTAGGATTGATTAGAAGTACGTTACATTTAAGAAACGAGATTCAATGTTGCACTCACTGGGCAGCCAAAATTAGTCACTGTTAAAAATGTCAATGATTAATGTAGATGTCAAAAACTTTTAAAGCTTTGAAATAAGAGATGTTTTCATGTGACTTTAAAGATATACTCTTGAATCTTGCAAAGAGATGTAGAAACAAACGTCTTCAGAAAAAACAGTTCTTGAAATAACATCATATTGAATTAATATTAGAATCCATGCATTTTTCAGCTAATAATTCATGCATCACTCAACCGATTTTTATAATTGCTGCAGATTAAGTTGGACTCTAAAGCAGTGTTTGAAGCAAAGCCGCTTGCTATGAAGGAGTAATATTTTACGTAGATACGGAACTATGGCTATGAAGACATTTCCTTTCTCACTATTGGTACCCCTGCAGCTTGGAATTCCTAGAAATAATTACTTCAACTATACTCTCCCACCTCTGGACTATTTTTTTTTTAACAAAACAAAAACAAACAAACAAAAAACCTCCACTCCAAGGTCCAATGGTATGTGAACTGCATCCTATAAAAGAAAGGAAAACAAAAGATTTTAAAGGATATTTAAGTATTACTTTAAAAGATTTTAACAGTATTGGTGTATTCAGTATTTCATCTGCTTCATCTAAAATTGCCCTGGTTTGAGGTTAGCACACTTAAACACAGGGAAATGTGAAGTTTCTATCACTGCATGTCAAAACAAGTGGACTTCAATTTCTCTGTGATAGCCATAGCAGAAAATGTTTTAATGAGGAGGTTTTAGTAGTCTTGTGGACTGAGGGACCTGCAAAAGCATTCTCCCTAATTTCTCCCAGGCAAAAAAAAATGACAAGCAGAAAGACACAGAGATGGCAGGATGACCAGACTTCTGCATCTTTGCTATATTGTTTGCAAACTTTGTGCTTACTTTCATAAGAAAAAAATAATTAAGATAACAGATTCTGTACTAAAGAGATTTTAAACTTCTCTATTTGTATTACCTTCTAATACAGAGCCACTAAACTTCTCTCACACTTGAGGTTAATTTAGATTTGTGGTTTTGGAGGAACAGTTCAGTAGTCATCTATAAAGTATCAATTTAGGTGGGAGAACTTTAGATAAGACATGCAATTATCCTGAAGTCTGATTTCGCAGCCTGTTCTGGGAGAAGATGTTGGTAACACATCACTATCCTGTGATGTCAGATTGGTGTCTATAATGAATTTTTCTCAAGGTGCATTTGTCATATATTATAGTTATCTTTTACTGATGGATACATTTAGCAAGTGAGCAGTTACTCCGAAAAGATTAATGCTACAGGAGGGTTGTGAGGTGGAACAAGGATAGGAAAAGGGCTGATCATGCAGAAATGTTGAGCGTTTTGGAAAGGAATATAAAAGTAGCAGGACCTTTTTAATCTCTCTCTCAAAAGATGTGATTTCCCCATATTTGACTGAGCGAGATTTTAAAGTAATAAATAAAATTTTGAACTGGAACTTTTCTATGAACTTGTGATTTCTCCAACTTGGATAAAAAATTACAGATGTCTTTTTCATCATCTACGGAATATTCTTTTCTATGCCATCTGACTGCATAACATGACATATAGGTTTTTTCAGGGAGATTACTGATATTTCCTAAGTTACTAGGAACACTAAGGAAAACCACTTACATTGTCCCAGTTGAAAGCAACCAATACCATTATCTGCACTACTATTTGTATTGTCTGTTTTGCAAGCATAAAAGAAAAATAATCTTTAGGCCAAATATCTATGGCATCCAACGCCTTTTTCCTACTCCCTACCTTGATCTATAGCGAAAAATTGGAGCTATTTCTCTCCAACACAAGTTCTGCATCTCATCACTGGCCATTCACCTGGTGTGTTATACGAAAGCTCTTGAGAATGCATCTTGCAAAACAAAAAACATCTCTTGAAGATGGATAAAAACATAAAAGCTGGTCCTTTGCTTTCACCTCTTCCAGTTTGAGGGCAAAAGGGTTAGAGGAGCTGCTTTTCTTTTTTTTTTTTTTTTCTTTTTTTTTTTTTAGCAGGATTTGTTTTGACTAAAGAGCTTTAGCCCTTTTTTGATCTTTTTATCGCTTCTGTCAAAGTAGACACAGCCAAAGATGCATACATACTCAATAATTTGCAGAGACACAGCTAAGGACACCCTGTATTTTATGGCATAAAACACCTTATATTTCTTTGAACAGTACTTGCTGCTTCAATTAGTAAATGACATTTGAATGCAATTAGTAACTAGAATAGATATGGACATAATATGTATTTAAATAAATATTTGTTTTACAAAATAAATATATAGCTATAGAAAGAGGTGTCAGCTTCTGTGTGAAGACAGTGTTTCACAAATAACTATGTCTGAGGAAACAGATATCACTAAAAAGATGAGACAAGCTGTGTGCAATAGATTTCATTTTGTTTTAAATGAAACTTGCTACACTGTCCTCCAGGGAATTTTTAGCTAGTGTGTATTTTTCTCAGATTTCCCATCTTATCCTCTTCTAGAGCTGTCCATATGACATTTAAATAGTTCACAAAGACTAGACGCTCTCTTTGAAGCAAAGTTTAAATCAACAGCTTTTCCTTTTTCCACATATCAATAATATATCAGATACTCCAGGATCATCACAAATTATACACTGAAATCAATCCATCATTCTTCTGTCCCTGAAATGCCTTTTAGACAATGAAGATTAGGAGGCAGATAAGCTCTAGACAGTAACTCTTTATTAATTCCTTGCACAGATGTACTTAGATTTTCATCACCAAAACATCACCCCACTTTCAGATACAGATCATGGCTTCATATAGAGTTATAGAGCAACTTGGAAAAAAAAAAAAAAAAAGCTATTCACTACTGTCTAAGGTCTCTGAACTCACCACTTACTTACACAAACAGTATGGCAATCCTAGCTTCCTAGGCAGCTTCTGACTTCTTTATATTCCCATCACCTTGCACTCCATTCAAAAAAATCAGATGAAATATAAGCGGTCGTGGCCCCCTGGAGAGATTCCACTGCCAATAGAGAATAGCCTCCAAGCAAGTGCTATTAGCTATTCATACCCATAGAACTTTGGATCTGAAGAGCATGCTACAGAAGTATGGTTTAATTCAGAAAACTTCACTCTGGCTTTGACCTACAGATTGGACCATTGTGGAATGACCCAATAAGAAATGACAGGGGAGGGTGATGAAGACTCACAGTCAAATGAGAGGTGAATGGGGTTGGAAAGCAAAAGGTACACTGTATGCATGGGGGCAGGTACACAACATGGGAAAAAAAGAGGAGGATTTAGAGGTCTATGAGAGTTGCAGGGCTACAGTCTCATTGGGCTCAGACAGAAGTTGTGGGGTAGCTCACAAATTGCAGCGCTGCAGTGGGTGGATACCAGCTTGATGGGGAACCCAGGAAGGCTGCAGGCCAGAAAGCCCAGGATGAGGAGTAGCACTTTATGCAAGAGAGCAGTGGGAATGCATGGAACTTTGGATGGGGATGGTGATGAACCAGCTGAGAGCTTGTGGGTTGTGGAGTGCAGACCAATATGGAAGATGTTGTTGAGGGTGTCTACTATAGACCATCTGATTAGGAAGATGTAATAGATGAAGCATTCTTCACACAACTGGAAGCCTAATGTTCACAGGTCCTGTTCCTCAGGGAGACTTGACCTATGTGTTGGAAAAGCAACACAGCAGAGCACAAGCAACCCAGGAGATTTCTGGAGTGCACTGATAACAACTTCCTAACACAGGAGATAGGGAAGCAGACAACAGGATGTGCTCTGCTAGACCTGCTGCTTACAAACAGGGAAGAACTGGTTAGAAATGTGAAGATCAGGGGTCTCCTTGGCTGCAGTGGCTATGTGTATGACCTTCTAGTGTCCTAGCAATTTCCTTCTCAGCTACATAAGGCTCCTTACTAGATGACTCAGTAGCACTCTGTCCATTTCAATGGTATAGAAAATAGTTCACTGGGAGACTCCAATTAGCCTGATTTTCCAATGAAAATAATAAAATGATCTGTCTCCAAATGCTGCTGACAACTATTACACCCTTGGATTGTCTGAGACTTTCCAGAATTGTCAAATTTGTATTACTGAAGATATAAGGTTTCTGTATAAACCTATATATTTGAAAAGAAAGGTAAAGTGAGGAAAATGTATTGGAGTATTATATTCAATCAGTATCCATGCACCATAAGAAACAGTTTGGTACTATAATATAATGAGTACATCGGTAGTGTGAGAAAGACGATGACATAGTCCTTGTTTTTGGCTTGTGTGCTTGCACATTCACTCAGAATCCCTCTCTTGATATGTCCTTTCCTGAGTGCACATCAGGCCATCTTGTCTAGAAATACTTAATGTTACAAGCTTAAGAGAATGAGAATAGATGTCGCACACTGCTATCATGTTCACCTATAGCAAGTCTCTGTGATTTCTTTCTAGCTTTTCTATCGAGTTCGCAGCCCTGCTCTCACTTGCTCTCTGGCTTCTTGTGTTTTAAGATATTCATAAACGCTAATTTGATATTCCTATTCTTCTTATACAGTTGATATTTGTAGCCTGGCTAGAAAGCAGCTAAAGAATGATGACACTGTTCAACATTGTTTTCTCTCAAAAAGAAAATTTGTGTTGATGGCTGCTGGCACCTCTTCCCTTCCAGGAATGGGTAAATCCCAGAAAAGATGTTGTGGAAAGCTAAGTATCACTTTAATAAGGCAACAGCAGTGAGTATATATTCTGCCAGCTAAATTATGGAAGAAAAGGCTTCTATATTGCATTGTGAATGGTGTTTTCAGGACTCTTCATATTGTCTAACTGAAGACCCTCTCTCATGCCATCTCTTCCTCCTGTTCTGGTTCAGTTGTCCTTCCAGTCTAGTCTCCCTTTTAGTTCTTATCGCTATTCTAGTAGTGTTTTCACTATTCTCAGAACAAACATATTAACCAAACTGATAAACTGTTCTGTGGTCCCTGCATAAAATCAGAAATTTGTCTCAGACTCCTCTCCTGCCAATCTTTAGCTAGAAAAATACAGTAGAAGAAATGTATGTGCTTCATATAACTGCAAGTAGTTTTCATATCACTGCAAGTAGCTCTTCTTCTGAGCCTCCCTTGGTGCTAGTCTGGGCTTTCACCTTAAGAGGTGGTTGAAACAACTCTATTAGCAGAGTTGGAAGACAAGCATTTATCATTGCAGTGTAACTGCAGAGGTGACTGTGCAGGCAAATAATTGTGTGGATTTTGGCACCATTACTTAGATGGCCTTATAAGTGGGTGATAAATCATGCTGTAGTAGCCACTGTCTTGTGTGAGACCCCTAATATTAGTTGAGATACCAAATTGTGCTTTTCAGAATGGATAAATCCTGAATCAGGATTTGGTTGAGTTCTAATCATACAGTTTAAGAACAAACCTATATAATATCTATTTTTTGTCTCCCTTCTGTGTGAAGATACCTACAGCATTATGGACTATATCAGCATCCACTGTGGTCTGATCACACTTCTCTAATTTTAATAACTATTAGATCAATGACCTGATGGAAGAGAAAATGATGGTATGGCAAATAAATGTCAAATATCAAAAAGTATATCCAAGGTGCCTGAGAAGTAAAAAAGGAGCAGTTCTCAACCTATAAAACTGATATCGAGAAATATTAAAAAATATGAGTTATAAGAGATAATCTCTTTCCTTATTCCCTCTTGCTATTATTGTGCCTGAAGGCTTGATCCGGATTCTTAGGAAGAGATAAAGTTTTTTTTTTAGCCTTAAGCATGTGTTTAGCTCTGTAAGAGCTTTATCTAAATTATCAGAAAATAATAATGAGATATTTAAAGATATATTTAAGTGCTTTATTGGATCTACGCCAAAAAATCTTTGCTCCTTTCAAAAATCAAAGCTTGCAACAAGCTCTTCTAGTACATGGAAACCTTTTAAACCCAATTTCCACAGGGTCACCTTATCACAAAAATTTATGTGAAAGCTAAAAAGGTAAGAAAGATAAAAAAGGTGATCAGAGGAAATACAAAATAGTTGAAGTCTTCTCTGCTTAGAAAATACTCAGTTGGAAAGGATATTCTATAACAATAATATAGTTTTATAGTATTCTACAATAATAATATAGTTTTATGAATGTTACAGAAGATAAATAGGGAATGACTTATTTCTAGCTTTATAAGGTCCAAAACACAGCCATCAAAACTAAGAGATAGTGAATTCAATGGTCAAAATGATATACCTTCTCTACATAATGTTTAAAATCTGAATATGTAGGCAGGGTCTAGTAAAACAGAGCTAGGTCATGAGCTCAAGAATTGGCATGCAATTGTTCATGTTGTTTAATTGTTCTCCTTGCCATGACTTTAGCTTGTCACAGGTGACACACAGACAATCCTGGCACATTGTTCAAGGAACTGCTCAGCTCATGTAGCCCATACGTAGGCTGAATGAGGATAACCTCTTTGGAGAATGAGAATTATGATGTTTTTACTAGACTTGCGTCATGCTACTGGACCTCGGGACCAAATAATGGACCATGTGCTATTTTACGTATTGGTATAAATACAGCCATAGTGTACACACAAATTGGTAATGTCATTTGTTCTACATGTTGCAGCTAGCTGTCCCCGACACAAAGTCTAGAAGAGGTTCTGGAAGAACTGAAGATATGTCTCTAAAACAACATATAAATTAATTGTGTATGAAATTTGATTACCCCATATGCTATCCCAGAAGGATTTGTATCTGCAAACATTATGACTCCTACAATGAATTTTCTCAGTTTTATGCTGCAGAACACTATTGTACTGGACTTATTTGTATTGTACAGCCCTAACTTTACTTCAGACATTTTAAAAGTGTGAGGGGACTGCCTGGGCCAAGAATTATACAGCATGGGTATGACCAAACTACCATTGAGGCAAAAGGAATGTAAGACAAGCCATGACATTTTATCTCAGGGTCACTTCCTGACCGTCTTTTATTTAGCATTTCAGACACAACCATAGAAACCAAATAGTGCAGAGGCCAGAAGTACATATGTGTTCAAAAAGGAATTAGATAAATTCATGGTTATGAGAAAAGTGATGATTCAGACACAACTTCCATAATGGAAGTCCCTAAGCAAATATCTGTTGGAAGGGAGAAGTTATTTCAAAGGCAAGATCAGTCTAGTAAAAATGTTTTGGGTCCATTCTCCTGGCAAGTATTTGAGACACTGAGATGAACCTCTGATCTGACCTAACAGTATGAGACATAAGAATTGCTGTATGTCAGATACAAAAGTTATTTCTGAACTGATCTCTTTTAAATTCCTCTCTTTTTTCACTTTACAAATGTGCAGAATTCACATGAACTTTGCATTACTTTTAAGTGTTATATGAGCTCATTGAAAAACTTTGCAATCAAGTCTTGCTTTAATTCCTTTGAACACACATTTTTTTTTGCCAAGAAAATATTATAACCAGATACTATTGCTTTCCTTAGTGCCAAGAATGTCAGTAAAAAATACCTTTTCTTCTAAGAAACAAACATCTCATTCCGTTCAAGTTGCTTTTAGGGGCTAATTCATTTTTCTTCGGTGGTTCTTTTTCATTTCATTTACTTATTTATTTATTTTTAATTTTTTTATGCTGTAGCCTTTCACGGCACAGCCATGTCACTAAACAGGACATGGAAGCACCTATTCTTCTTTACACTTTCTGTTTCACAGTCCAAGAATCACAGATTTATTTCCACAGAAATTATTTTCAACTGTATAATTCCTACAGTCTATTGCTATTTCCTTCCTCATGACCATGGCTGTGTGTATGGCAATATGTGGAGAAAAAAAAAATCAAGTTTTAGAAAAATAAGAATTCTTGTCACATTATACTTAGAATGCTTGTGATACCTCAGATTTTAAAGAAGCAAAAATATCTTTTAAAAAAGCAGCATAAAAACCTTAAAATGGATAGTAAAATTCGTTATTCCACTTTCTGTATCAGTAACATTAATCATTGCGTTACAAGATCATCTTAAAGGCTACCTCTCTTACCCTCATTGCCCTGGCTCACTAAATCAGGCTTGGGTTAGAGGTGTAGAAGTTCCTCACTTCAAATGTTGGGCTGACAGAAAAGAAGAAAAATGTGAATCCCTGATGTGTCACACACATTTTCAAGAGGAAATAGGTACTTATTACTCAATTGTATACAGAGCCTGCGAAAAATCCTTACTAAGATAGCTTGCTTAATATTTTTTGCATCATGATAGTGTAAAAATATGTTGCTATAACATTTATAATGGAGTTTTTGCTTTATATTGATTGGGGAAAATCTTCTCCTGAAATCAGATGGTCTGTGCATATTTTATGAACATAAGGTACCTCTCTCTCACAGTTTTTGAGTAAACATTTTTTTTAAAAATATATAGTATTGAATAGCTTATCTGGTTAAAATTTAATGTAAATATTGAAAAAATATCACTCATTTAAAACTTATATTTTATTAAAATTTGTGTTTTTTTATTATTCATAGTGTATAAACATTATAAATAGGGACTCAGGTAGAACTAATTAGTTTAATCTCACGTGAAGTTCAATAGAGAGACCCTATTTTACACGACAGTACATGAGATCAGAATCTGGCTTTTGGTATTTATTATAAAGAGCAACTCAAATGGCAATCCTATGCCAACCTTAAGTAAAGATAAAAAGCATTCATTCCAGTCCATGATTTCAATATTGAAGCACTGCATGGAGAAAGGTCATCACAATTAAAGGCATAATGTAAAACTGAAACTGTGAGCAAGTGTTTGCACTTCTTCTCTATCTCAAGATTTATGTGATTGACTCTTAATTGGAGACCTAGGGTTTCATTTCACAGCTTGGGCAGACAAGCTATTAGATCTCAAATGAACAGGGAGAGAGTAGCAATACTTTGTGTGTATATAATGGAAAATTAAAATACTTTCAGGCTTCTGTAACGATTCACAAAAAAAAAAGTTTAAAATACAGAAATTGAAGATATTACTGAATGTAAGAATAATGTATTTGTTAACAATGGCAAAGCTGAAAAAGCTAGATGTTTTTTGCTTTACCATAGGTCGACATCATCATACAGGACCATGTTCTGAATACACACATGGGTGGGATAGACTGGCATTTCAGGAGACTGATGTTCCCTTCTGTCTGTTTGCTCCCCTGATTTTTGGCTATAAAATAGCTTTTTGTTTT